>CAUYRH010174824.1:0-39153 GCA_963574655.1 Perodicticus potto | reverse complement strand
ATTTCTATGCATCTCTCCCCTCTGAGACATATCCTAATCTCAGGAACCATGCACTCAAAATGGCAACCATCTTTGGCAGCACTTATGTCTGTGAACAGACTTTTTCCAGAACGAAACATCTGAAATCTCCAACCAAATCTCGAGTAACTGATGCACACTTGCATCACTTGTTACAACTAGGAGTGACAAATATGGAACTGGACATTGACCATCTCATTAGCCTTTAAAAGCAGGCCGGCCCATAGTTCCCATTGAAATACTGGTAAGTTTGTTGATTTATTTGTTCTTCATATTAAGTATTGTATTTGGTCCCATTTTGTTTTTTTACTTCAAAATAAGACATGTGCAGAGTGCATAGGAATTTGTTCATGGATTTTTTTAAAACTACAGTCCAGCCCGCCAAATGTCTGAGAGACAGTGAACTGGCCCCCTGCTCTAGAGTATAGCCACTAATGTGGTTTTTTCATTATATTGATTCATCTTCACAGAAAAGTGATGTTACGAAAACTTCTCTCATTTATTAAGGGCTGATTTAATTAAGCCAGTCTGATGCTTCCTCTACTATCAAGTTCTATTTTGCATTAGTTTCCCCATTCATGTATTTAGAGGATCTTTTTTCAGTGTACTTACCAATTGTACACGTAACACTAAGTATCTTTGCCTCTCAACGGGCAAATGTATACCTATTGAGTGCACACTGAGGGTACTAAAACAACACAGATGCAAGAAAAACCATGAGAGACAAAGATTACATATAAATTTAAAGTTTCTAAATGATAAAGCAAAGTTAAATTGTAAAGTGGGGAAATGGTGAATAGCGGACAAATGGTTAAGATCCTTAATAACACATTTCATATAAACATCCCCATACTACAAATGGGAATAAGGACAATGTGCAATTCATGAAAAACAGGCAAATTTTTAAACACTGAAGTACGTATCAAACAGATGACAAGCTGCTTAGTCTAGGAATGGAGCGTGGGCTTTAAAATTTGAGTAACTTGACAGCTGGTGTTTATTTTCCCAACTGATACTTACCGTGTGATCTTACAAATTATTAAATTAAATCTCCCAGTTTGCTTTTAAATTACTCTATGTGAAGTACCTGAAGGGTAGCATTGCAATAGAGGGACTACAGTTGAAAGACAGGTCCCTCCTCTTGCGGGAAAGCTGGCTCTGTTAAGCGCAAGTGATCACTGAACACCAGTAGGCTTCACTGTTACTTGTCTCCCCCCCTCAGAACACTATTCCAAGTTTGTCCTTAGAAAACAACCAGACGGACAAAATTCACTGCCGTAGTATTTGGAATAGCAAAAACTTGGTAACACTTAAATCCCCCAGTAGTGGAATTGGCTAAAATGCCTTCAAGTGTGTCTTTATAACTAACGTCACCACAGCTGCACCGCTCTAACACCTGCCTATATTCCCTGCTATATAGTTGGAAACACCCGATACTGTATTTAACACACATCCCCACACAGACACCACCCACCACTGGAGGAAAAGGCTTGAAGGATATGCAATGAAACATTAAGTTTTTTTCTGGGTGGTGGAATTTTAAGTTCTATCCATCACGTCACAGTATTTAGAAATGTTTTAATGTAATAAACATATGCTACTTTTCTGTCAAGAAGGAAGCATGTAAACCAGCAAAATAGGAAAGTTGGATTTCGCACTGAGTTCATTTCTGCTACAATAATTCGTATTCTTCTCCCCAATCCCATTTTTAAATTAGTGACAAAACTAACAATTTAAAAATGACACCATAGGATGAACTTTATTTTAAAGCTCATAGAAGTTTTCACCATCAGTTACAACAGGATTAACATTTCGTCCATTTCACACATACACATGACAATGTACTGTATAGTGAGAGAGAACTTTAAAGTTTTTGTTCAGCATGCTGCTAACACGTTTCACTAGCTTTTGTTTTACTCATCAAATTTTTAATATCAAAGCAAAAGGTCGTATTATTCTATTGGACAGAACTGATTGTAGAAAGCCCTTATGAAATCAGACTTAAGTCTTGTTTATAAACATCCACACCCACACACATGCTGCAATGGAGAGCAATACAAGAAAACTACCTTGGCAAGAACAAATGCTTTAAGATTTTAATCACAGCCCTCTTACAACAAGCAGTACAATTTTTTTTCCAAGACAAAAGTCAATTTCATCCTCAGTGATACAAATGGTAAGACTGCACAGAAGCTTAGTATGAATTCACAATTCCACAGGAATCTGAAAGTTACCAAGGCAATTTTCCCTTTTAGGATCATAAAGACTACAGACTTAAGCATTTTTTCTTTTTCATATAATACACAAATTTCTAAACATCCTTAGAAAAGAAAATATAAATAGAGTTAGTATGTTATGTTAGAATCGCATACTAATGGCAAAAATATTTTATTAATTTGAAGGAATATAAGCCAATTTCATGTTATCTAGTCCAACTCCATATTAACAGAATTCTTCTCATTAGGATAACATTCACCATTCTGATGTGGAGGTTCAGCACCGAAATTATTTTTGCCTTCTAGATCTTCTTCCTTTCCATCAATATCTGGGCCATTTGGAGTTCTTTCCAGTTTGGGCGACTCAATTTTTGGTTTGGGCTGTGTTACAACAGGTTCACAAATGTTGTTCAATTCCTAAAGAAAACAAGTCATCAGATTAACTCAGACCCATCCAGTTCATTTTCAGTTTGTCCTCATAAACCTGATCCTGTATTTTTCTCCTAACTCCAATTACACATCAAAGAATTCGAATTTCTCATTACACTTGCCCCAAGCCATAGTCTGAAGCCTGACCAAATGAGAAGAGCATAGTCCTTTATGATGTGTAAGGTACGTACTAGGTACCTGCTTTAATCCTCACAACAATTAAGAAAATTGTTCATTGACGGTAATATCAAGATCAGGACTTGAAGAGTCTTAAGCAAAGAGCTGGAATTCAAGTTTATAGCATAAAACTGGTATCAGCTTAAAAGTTTGGGACACTTTTCTTTGACCTTCATTATCTGAGTATTATTCCAGACAGAAAGCATTTTTAACTTTCTTCAAGCTTCACAAATTGATCAAGTTCTTCCTTAATAAATACCAACTGGCTCCACTCCATAGCCTAGAATTCTCTAAGCCCTTTTACCCTACTTTAGTTTTCTCCACAGCACTAACACCACATCTTATGGATGTTACACACTTGTTTATTATTGATCTCCTTTCCACTAGAATGTGAATTCCACAGGCACAGGGACTTTTGAGTACTGAATGTTTAACCCTGAGAAAAGTAGCTGGGACATGACAGGTGCTTAACCAATCTGTTGAACTGAATAAATAAATGAAGTGAAAAATCAAGAGAAACTTACCAGATCATCTACCTTTTATAATAAGATTATAAAGTAGGAATGCTGGTATCAGCCAGGATGAGGCAAAAGATTTACAGGAAAAACAGTTGTTTAAAGTTCAAATGATTGTAAATCTAGTCCATTAGAGAGCCAGCAGCAACTCACCTTGATTTTTGCTTTAATTTCCTGAGCACGCACAACTGGATCCTGATCAAGACTCTTTTTAGCCTGGGCATTCATGACATTATTCATCCACTCCATCACTTCATTCACAGATTTCTCAACCTTTTTCATTTCAGACTCATCAATATGGTTGTATTTCTCATCCTGAACAGAAAAAACAAAGTTGTTCTGTGGAATGTAGTACTTAACAGTCACATGTAATTTGACCCAACTTTGCACACAGTTCATATCTACACCTTTAGCCTCAAACAGCAAAATTTCTCACTTAAGACTATTCAATGATGCATGAATAGTCTTGGCATAGTCTAGAATAGGCATGGCAGCCCACGCTGATACTCCTAGCATTCTGGGAGGCCAAGGAGGGAGGATCACTTGAGCTCAAGAAGCTTAGATCAGCCTGAGCAAGAATGAGATCCCATCTCTACCAAAAATAGAAAAAGAAATTAGCCAGTGCTGTGGCAGTGACCTATAGTCTCAGTTATTCGGGAGGCTGAACCAAGAAGATCACTGAATTCAGTTTGAGGCTGCTGTGAGCTAGGCTAATGCCACGGCACCCTAGCCTGAGGCAACAGAGTGAGACTGTCTCAAAAAAAAAATTCCAGAAGATTCCTCAACTTAAATGTAATGCTCATTAAAGTCTAGGCAAAACTTCCTTACTATCTACAAAAAGACTGACTTACCTTATTTCTGAAGTCAGCTGCTATCTTGGCATAGTGCTGCAGCCTCTGTCCTAGTTCTTCAAACATTTTTGGCCGTTCTTCAGCTTCTTGAAATCGAACTTTAACTGGGGTGCCAATTTTCTAAAACAATATATAATAAATCTATAGTTATAATTTTAAAAGTCTATAGTTTAGGGCGGCGCCTGTGGCTCAAAGGAGTAGGGCACCGGCCCCATATGCCGAAGGTGGTGGGTTCAAACCCAGCCCTGGCCAAAAAAAAAACCAAGAAAAAAATAATAAATAAAAGTCGTAGTTTAAAACACAGGTACCACTTGTGAGGGGGAGTAAAGCACCTACCATTAACTGCTCCAACTTGTCCACATAAGCTTGTTTAGCTTGGTCTTCTCCTTCTTCATAGAGCCAGTCTTCAGTCTCTGTGAGGAGTCTCAAAAAATTCTGATGATCCTTAATGTGAAATATAACAAGGTTAGTGGCAATCTTACCTCAGAAAAAGAAATGTTCACAAGAAAACGAGGCATTCTCAAAAGTGTGAAACACTAGGTAGCTAATCTTGTCTAAGAAGACATTTTGATTAGCTGGATTCTCTCCACTTCAAAAAAATAAATCAATGAGCAAGTAAGCTCTACTATTTATTAGCTCCAGACAATACGTTCATATGAGGAACTGACAGGCATTCTTTGTCTTCTCTCTCTTGTTATGTTGACATTTCAATTTTTGAAAAATTGCTCGTATTGACTTACAATAATATAATACCTTATCTTAAACAGCCAATTCTGGACAACTTAAACACTGAAATACGGTTATAGAAGAGCAATTATTTTCACACTCTCCAATTAGGTCTTAGTTACTTTTTTACGCTTCCACAACTATCAACTACTGAAAGAGGAACTATACAGGCTGACAAATCTAATCACAGAACACAGGAACAAAGTCATTTCTAACCAATTCATCCAAGGTATGTACTTTTATCCTAGCTTTGGGGGAAGCTAACGTGCTTGGGCCATCTCTACTTTAGACTCCCAACCATAAAAAACTCAGGACCGGTCAGGTCAGAGTTTAAGAATTGAACCATATTACAAACTAGTCTGAAAATTTCAGGACTAAAATTGACTATAAATAAATAATCTTTAACTTCAGAATTAATCCCTAAACTACCCTGAATTTGTTATCTAGCCACATTTTTCTTTTTCAAGTCCCATCTTTCACAAGTGCTTCTGGAATTTACTCAGACCCGTATCAAACGTGAGTCATGAAAAGGGCTAAGAGAGTTAACAGGGCAATGACTGGATGGACAAGTCTTGCGGGAGAAGACAATGACAGAAAGCCACCAAGGGAGCAGCATCCAAAACAAAGTTTGAGGTCTTTGAAAGCAAGGATTTTCACTTATTTGTCTTTGTGGCCCCCATGACTGTGATGCCATAAGCTGTAAGCGCTGTCTCTTCTGATGATAAAAACATAGAGTTATTACGGTACACTAAAACCAAACCACTCAACCGCTAGGCAAGCCTCTTTCTCCATGACTTTGCTATCTGTTTTCAAAAAGTTCCAGTTACATAATAATCAAATAGAAACTTAAATGCCAAACTTGATATTAAACACCCTCTATCAGAGTACCTGAATAAAAACAGGGCTCTCACACATACCGGTTCACACATAAACTTCTCATATGGTCCACAAAGCTTGTCTCTGAACTCATACACATATTCCTCCACTGCGTTTTTAGCATCGTTCCTTTCTTTTTCCAATTTATCTTGCATTATCATCTTACCCTGATAGGAAACAGAAAAAGCTATTCCACTCTTCCAATAACTCAACTCAATTTTAACAACACAGACTCCAACGTATTTAAAAAAAAAAAAGTGATCGTAACAGAACAAATTAGTGTTAACAATTCTAATTTATACGTCACATCAATTCTCTTGTTACAAATCCTATAAAGATCTTCATTTTCTAAATATACATTCTGAAGTGTTTTTTTTTAAATTTAATATCGTGTAATAAATTGTGTAGCTTTCACATTTCAGAAATCTACTACTTAAATGTAATTTTGCTTTCCTGCATATGGTTAAATGATTGCCTATTAAAGTACTGACCCATGTATAAGGGATGTCACTATAGACCTAAGAAAGGATGAAAACAAATTAAATGGAAAAAAGGTCCATTACCTTTGGCTTCATACTATCATTAAAACTATATAAAACTTGGAACATGGGCAAGAACTATAGGCAACTTATCTATTAGAAATATGGGCAATAGGGCCATAAAACTGAATATTCCAAAATAGAAACATGTAATTAAAGTACTTACCTCCGTCTCAATATACATGTTAAGCAGGTCTTTCCCTAACTGCCAGACCAAGTTGGCTTCAATAGGTAGCTCAACATTCACCACCTTTATTTTGGGTTTTTTAGCTTCTGGAGGCTGGTCAACTTTTTTTTCATTTGCCTTGGGAAGGGGGATAAAAAAAGGGGGGGCAAGAAATTCTTAAACAATCCTTAGTAAAACAAAAACCTCTCTAAAACTGATGACTTCAGCAAATATAAAATTCCTAAAATCATTAAGTGGCAAGCGTCTATAACTTACGTAGTTCACAAGCCCATTTTACGTTAGGGCTGTAAATAAACAAATATGCTATACTTCCTTCAGGAATTCACCAAGATAATTTTTCTGTTCTCACAGTAAACTCATTTTTCTTCATAGGTCTCTACTTTCTAATCCTTTTGAGCATTTGAGTGAATCCCAGAAGTCAAAATTATTAAAATTGACCTCATCTTTAAATTATATAGAATATAGAAGCTGCTATCTAAGACAGGCTTTGACAAATGGCAAACAATTGAGGATCAATTCATTTCTTTTTTTATTTTTTAATTTATTATTATTTTTTTTTTTTTTAGAGACAGAGTCTCAACTTTGTCACCCTTGGTAGAGTGCTGTCACACAGCTCACAGCAACCTCCAGCTCTTGAGCTTAGGTGATTTTCTTGCCTCCTGAGTAGCTGGGACTACAGGTGCCCACCACAATGCCCGGCTATTTTTTTGTTGAAGTTTGGCTGGGGCCAGGTTTCAACCCGTCACCCTCAGTATATGGGGCTGGCGCCCCACTCACTTCAAAAATATATTTTAGGCCCTATATCCCAGGATTATGCCTACTTTAATACAATTAGCATACTACTGCTGGTGAGTACCTTGTAGTAGTTCCTTACTTGAAGATTACGTATACACACACATAATTCCTACTATCTGCATTTAAATTATACCCCCTTTCATAAGCAACTCTGTTAAGGCTGAAAGAGTTAAAGTAGTGAAAGTAGTGAATGTTAACAGTTTAAAAGTTTTGCAAAGTAAGTAAATACAGGGCTAAAGAAATAAGACTCCCTGTGATGTTGAAATCAAAGTCTTTTTTATGTATTTCCATTTCTGCAGGTTCCTGCCAGCACAAACGACAAAGGACACAATTGAGGATGACAAAGATACAATTGAAGAAACTCAGTTGTACAACAGATTAGATGACAACCAAGGCATAAAACATGTTATCTTGATGGGCTAGGATGGTAAAACGGGAGGAGACGAGCCACTGCCATAGGATGTTTTGGGGGAGTTATAAAGAATGCTAAGACTCAAGGTACTTTATCAAAGAATCTGGGACTAAAAAGAAGTTCAATGACTTGCCTAAAATTACACAGATGAAACTCTTATGTTTCCCAGACTTATTTCAGAATTCTATAGAAACTGCCCATCTATTGCATGTTGTAAAAGCTGCATCCCTGTGGAAGAGCCAGGCAGTCCCCCCTAGGGCATACAATCCTCGACATAGTAGGCATGCTGTGAGGCATGACCCGTAAGAAAGAAAAACAAATCAGATGAAACATACACCTACGAAGACACAGCAGTGCAACAGATAACTGGGAGCAAATGAATGACAGTACATGCATGGCAGTTAAGTCAAAATAAAACTATCTTTGACAATACAAAATTAAACCAACTACTGACAAAACCAGCATCACAAAATGGCATTCCAATATAAAATGGATGAGGAACCCTCACTGAAAGGGTGTATGACAATGCTCCACAGGGCTTTAGACCAGTGGTCCTACTTATAACTAAGAGCATGAGATTCTCCCCAATGTCATATTCTAGACAGGTATTGAAACTATCAGCACAATCAGTTAATGCTGGACCTAAATCAAGGGGAGTAATGTTGAAAATAAAGCAGCTATTCTTCCAAATAACCACCATCATAACTTCACTGAAAAAAAAGCGGCTTTTGGAAACTAGAGTCAGGACCTGTATCTTGTATTGGGAACTCCACTAAATCAATCAGGGGTTGGAGACATTTGAAACTGGAAACTTTTACCTAATTTACAATCTATTTTGACCCAATAAATAATTCTGTAACTTGCCAGAAGGTAAATAACTGTTAACAGTTAATAATTCACATGTAACGTTCAAGAGAACGAAGCACTATGAATCGCACAGTAATCTGGAATAACGGAAACTTCTCAAAAGCCATCTGACTATGCATTAAAGGTTTGATTATAAGCTGTCATTTTTCAAGGAACACACCACAACTATTTAATTTAGCTTCCAATACCCACTGTGGACGCGGGGTAAAAGAATATTTTGAAGAGCAATCTGGTTATAACCAGATAATCGCAATTCATTTACTTAAATGTGACAGATGACTTGAGAGGAGAAGACAGTTTACTAGACTCCGACAGCCCATGGATTTATCATCTGATTAATTCAAGTGAAAACTAATCGTGTAGCACTGGGCTGTATCTATTTCCACCCCTGGTTCTTTGCCCTTTAAAACGCTATGTATGCATTAGTCTCTTGTTACTTGGAGTGGCAGTTAATCAAGAGAAGCTTTCAGGTCTAAAGCAGGACATTCGATTCCCTCATTGTACGTACTTGAGTACCTCTGAATGTGTTTTAGTTGAAAATACAAAGAAAATTTATAGAAAAAACTCCTACATACAATGAAATCACTTGATGCTTGCTCTTGAAACTGCAGATTCAATGGTATCAATTAATGATTACATGTTGCAACATTGTCTAATGCAATGAACTAGAAGAGTCACTCACTTTGTCAGCATCTGGGATTTTGTTTTCTTCTGAGGTAAGTTCAGGTGAAGGGGGAGACTGTGAGGTTTGTTGACCATCAGTTTGTACCTGGGGCTGTGTTCCAGCTTCACTGTTGTCTTGCTGGACATTTTTCTGAAATGAAAGCCCAGGCACAAAGGATGTAGAAAGCAGGTGTACTTGTATAAATTTAAAAAGTTATAGGGCACCAAAGACAGTACACTCAATTTCTGAAATCTTAATAGGTGGGAAGAAAAGATACTGGATAAAAACAAAATGAACACAAAATACTTGAAAACTTCTTTAGAAATTCTAAACCTGTAAGAAATTCTTTGAATGATAGCAGTTAATATAGTTAAACAACACAAGCAAGCATTTGGTTGATGTGGTGACAATCAAGAACTCTCCTTTAAGAAAAGGTGATCTAAACTCATTACAGATATTAGCCCTTAAAAGCACCAGAAACAGGTTACTACTTCAGGCCTCTCTTGCAACAACAAGCTTCCAAAACCTTATTTCACCAGCAGTGATCACGCACCTCAAACATCTCTCCATTTCACATCTCTCCATTTCAGTTTACTTAAACAGTAACATACAATAGCCAACTGTCAGTTATTTGGGGATACTCATTTCAGTTTATAGATCCTTAAGACTCAGTCCCTCAGTCCATATTGTGATCCAGCTATTTACTCCTTAAAAGATCTCAGGATAAAGAATAAATGCTGTCTGTTAAAAATCTGATAAAGACAAAGAAAAATGATTCCTGAGATTTTTCTCATTTTCTTCTTTAGTAACCCTCAATCCCGAATAAATCAGTGTCTCCTATAATCTTTTCCTATTTTGGGGAGAAGCTTGAAATATCCTAAGTTAACTATCTTCTGCCCACCCTAAAGGCTCTCATTTTTTTTTCAAAGCTTCAAAATTCTAAGGCAGACAATGAAGTACTTAGAAGGAAGACATGTCTGATCTATAAAAGGTACTAAGAGATTAAGAAAATATATGGCACTGGCCATTTAACTCATTACACTGAAGAGTTTCTCTAGATGACAATAAAAACTAAGCTTAAGAATTTTAATGTTCCTTATATGTTCCAGAATGGTAACAGTGATCACTTTCTCACATCTTAACTAAAAGAGTACTGCCGTGTCTCTTAAACTATTTCTAATTACTCTCCAAAAACAAACTGTAATTGCTGTAATACTTTTCGCTTCCAAAACTCTTTTGTTAATCATGCAGAATTAGCGTTCATGCTAATGGAATTCTAATGATGATGAAAGCAACAAGTCTTATGCTTTACTCTACACTTCTCTTCCTCTCTTCCACAATAGAAAACCATGTAAATAAAAACACAAGCTCTGGAAATATCCAATTTTGCCATATAATTTAAAAAACCCTTTAATATTGGTATTTCAGAAATAACAGTCTTTATCTTATTTCTTTTTGTAAGAGTCAGTCAACATTTGCCTTCTCAATGTGTGTGGTCTGTTTCTCTTTTAAAAAAGAAAACGAAGGCCAGGAGTGGTGACTCGGCCTGAACATAGTGAGACCCAATGAAACATTAACAAACTATCATATACTAGTCACTTCAAATTAAGTTACACAGAATTTAATCACAACTCACTGAATTCCAGGATATATGTTACCATTAACTAGCAAAAACTATTACCCAAAATTCTAATGAAAATTGATTAAAAGAAAAACACATTTTAACTGTCCCCTATTCCTCTCCTATGCTTGAGAATTAAGTCTAAGGCTACTCTACCTTCACACACACACTTACATCAGTGTCTGAGTTTTCCGGTGGCCTCTGATTCAGACACTCCATGTCTGCTTCCACAGAAGCCCCTTCATTCTCCTCAGCAGGCACCTTCTCCACCATGGATGCTGTGGAGATGGTGAAGATGCCATGGGTGTTGACTCGCACTTTGACTTTCACCCTGGATTTTTCTCCATCTTTCTGTGCAGAAACATTCTGAACTACAAAGCGGCCTAAAACAAAAAGAAACCAATAATTTTAGAATTGGACCTAAACTAATTTAAAGGAGACAGATAAGAAAAATATAAAGACTAAAAAAAAAAAAAAAGCCTGAAATTATTGCTCTTCTAAAATCTTCTCCCCATTCTCTACCAAATTAAAGTCCTTTAATATACACTATAAATAAAACCTCTTCTCTGTACACAGTGTACTCAGAATACTTAGGATTAGTCTTATTATGTCATAAAAACTTTCATAGGCAAGGGCATTCTTGTAACTTTTATTTAACACTAGGGCAGACACTACAAAATACCAATAAAAAAGTAGCCCTTTGTTTCTTCCACCCTCTTTCTCCAGATGCGTGGGCACAAACTGGACATGGAAATCTGTTAGCAAGCACAAGATGATAAGCATATGCTGAATTTTAATCCTACATTCTTTTAAAGAATAATGTTGTCCTGATTAAATAATCCAAACACTTTGCAGTTTTAAATAGGGGAGATAAGCCAAAACCTGTGTCAAACACTGAAATTACTATGTGTTACACAGGAGTTCCAGAAGATTACTGAGTAATGGTTAAAGTGTAGACTTTAATGCACACGTCTAGACATGAATCGTGGCTGTGTAAATTACTAAGCAATGTATCCTGAGGACTGAGCGCAGTACAGTGAGCACTTACTGCAGAGACAAGTGCTAAGTGGAGGACAGCTGCATCCACAGTACAGTTATTCCAGAGACTGCTAATACTTTGAACCCATTATGTGTAAAGGATTTAACTTGCCCTGTATTTAAACTATTGTCTATACAAACATGAAGTTACAGATTTCGTTTCCATGTCACTGAAAAATGACAGATGACACCTGATTAACTGCCATGAGATCCAACAGCTCTTACTCTGGGGCATCAAGACAAGGCACAGGGTGGCTCCTAAACATGTGCAAAGTTTTAAGCTTCAGTGAAATATGGGAAATTAGATGCCACGCCAAGAGAGCCTGGAGTTTTTCTCTTTTTACAATGGTAAATTAATGCATAGAATCCAGCCTATCAAATCTTACAGTCCACATGCCTTGGTTTCTCAAACTATTTTCCTAACAATAAATGTATGACGACCATTTTAAAAACAAGAACACAACAACTTTGGTTAAGAACATTTTAACATTTAAGAAGTAGGAAAGAAAACACAACTGACTGGGTAGGAGGCCTTCAAACAATTTCCTTTGTCCCACAAAAGATGCACCTTCAGAAAATAACACATTAGGTACACTGTTACAACATTAGAAGTAACAGCCTGAAAGTAACATTTCACCTAGGGGAAATGTTAGTAGGTGGTAATCCTTTATGTACAGATTATATCACAAGAGGAAAAATACTAACATGTTCCTAAATGCATATTCTTGGAGGTAATGGCAAAAACAAGTTACTTCACCTCAACAGGCCAGCGTACTCATCAATAAAATGAAGTTATTTCTCCATCACCATTTTTCTAAATAGAAAATGTCTCTACATGGAATTACATTCCCCTCAACATTGCTAAGAATATGAAAACTTCTTAAGTTCATACACTGAATTACAAGCGACGCATTTAACTAAAGGAGCAAAATACATACAGATAATTGCTTACCTATTTTAGCTTCTGGGTATGGTACCCCTTGAGGATCAGAATAGAAAGCTTCTAACTCAAAAGGCCCCCTTCTCAAGAAAGTGAGAACTTTGGAGAAAGGAGCAGGATGGTTCCGACTAAATACTTCATGAACTCTAGAGAGAAAAGGAAAAAGCATTCAGCAAACCAAGTATTAAATGATTATTGTGCTACACAAACAGAAAGCAAGACATTCTACAATCTTTATCAATTCTTTACAAGCATTTACAAAACCAAAATGAGAGAAATATTTTAGATTTGGTAGTTGAAAGACTGAATGTATATTAATGACTACGTAAAAGTCATTTGTTAATTTTTCTTTATATTAAAATGTTATTATCTGAACATTATTTTCTGCTACATACCCTTCAGTATCTTCTGAATCATGGTTCCAAATCAGAGATATTGGAAAAGGAACTGCATCCGTGACAGAAAATTCTCTCACTTTAAATGCCGGAGAAAGGATTGCACACTTAGAAAAAAAAACAAATTTTGTGAGCACATTAATAGTTTCCACGTATCTTTTAACATAAAACTCAATACTAAAAGATGGGTGAGATTCTTCTTCTTAAACTCAAATTCAAAAATTGTTAAAGTAATGTCATCTTAAACATAAAGAATGTATTCACTGTCTAAATACCATGCCAATCACTGTACATACAAAGACAAGTAATAATAAATCTCAGAATCACAACAATTAACCAACAATGTAAGAAAAACATTGTTCCAGAAATGCCTTGACAGTAATTTCAATTACAAGTTGTATTACTTCTGACTATTTATACTATACATCTACAAACAGCTCTGTCCATATCACTTTCCAAATGTCTAAGAAACTAAAAAGGGTAAAATTCAAAATGTTCATATATCCAAGTATTTTTTTTTTTTTTTTGAGACAGAGTCTCACTATGCTGCCCTGGGTAGAGTGCTGTGACATCACAGCTCACGACAACCTCAAACTCTTGGACTTACGCGATTCTTTTGCCTGATTCTTACGCGATTCAGTTGCTGCACTTGTCATTTCTGTTTAGCTGGCCTGGGCCAGATTCGAACCCACCAGCCTTGGTGCAAGTGAACCACACCACAACCACCGTGCTAACGGGTGTGGAGCCTCAAGTAATTTCTTAAATGAAGAAAGTGATAATGAATTCAAATTTTGGAAAGAAAACACCTAAGAGGTGGAAGATTCACATTTAGTCAGGGCTTTTTATAAGAACTGAACAGACCAAACAGGGGATGTGCATCAGGTGAAAGCTGCACTGAGAGTACCTGTAAAGCGCAGCCTCGGGCTACTGCTTCATCGGCATTGAGTGTTGTGCTAATATCTTTTCCAAAGAACTTGGCAATTCTTTCCTTCACAGCTGGAATTCGAGTAGTGCCTCCCACTATCTCAACAGCACTCACGTCTTCTACTCTGAGCTGAGTTTGTTCCATTAATGAATGAAGGGGTACTTCTATCTTTTGCAGAAGTTCAGCACAGAGTTCTTCAAACTGTGACCTAAGCAAGTAAGTGGAACACTTTATAAATTGTTAGAAAAGTTATCATAAGACAAGTATCCTGTCCTACTTTTTAAAATAATGAGTCTTATCAACCCAATGAATTTCACTCCCATCTTCATCCCTGGATCCCACATGGGCCAAGTTTAACTATATTGTAGTTAGTAATTTTTTTGTTATACATATACATATAAAACAGGTGCAAGAAAGGCAATGGGGAAGAAAATCAGTTCTACCAGCATTACTGGAAGATAAGTCTACCTTCATGCAATCTGGTTCTTGTCACTTTCTAGTTATTTCTATTCACTTCACAGTATCTCTATGAATTCAATTACTGGCCAAAAATGCTAAAATAATGAAAAATACCAAAAATATTTCATCATGAGGATACTTAGTGATGATATTTAAAGACCCTCTTTGCATAAGTGCCCCTAGAGCTAATGATGATGAACAACAGTCTCACCAGTCATGGGCCATGTAACAAACAATCCTGAAACATAGGCCAAAACTCACAACACCCACAGATACAGTTTCAGGAAAAAGTTAAAACTGCAGAATTAAGGCACACCTGTTCATCTTTCCTGAAACATCTTTGTCATTCATGAAGCATTCAATATTCAGTGGTAGGTCCGTACTGTTAGAGCTCATTAGCTTTTTCAGTTTTTCACATTCTTGATAGAGACGAAGGAGTGCTCGTATTTTGGATTTTGCATCCAACTTGTACTTAGTTTTAAACTCTGCACAAAAATATTCCACTAATTTTTCATCAAAGTTTTTTCCTCCTAAGAAAGGATCAAAAGCTGTTCCCAGCACCTAATTTAGTTAAAACAACAAATAATCTGGTTATTTTTCATCATATTTGCAATTAGCATCTTAAATATTACTACTTAAACTATTAAAGACTAAAAGGCTCAAGAGCTGTATTTAAATTATGACATCCATGTCAGGAGAAATTTAAGTACAAAATCTAAATGGAAAGCTAAGTCTAAGATTTTTTTTTTAACTTTTAGTAACTATACAAAGGATAAACAAAGTTTTTCCTTTCCTAAGCAAGGAAAGTTAAGTATGCTAAGATAATTATGTCATCTTTATGTAAATCAATCCTAGCAGCAATCCTTTGGCTGATGTCTTTACCTAAAACACTTATTACCAAGAACCACAAACACAGAGAGGCTCAGTAGCTTAAAGTCCTAACAGGTATGATGCTTTTAATATGCTTCGGTCACTTAACTTCAATATATCACTTTACCTTTAATTTTCCCTTGTTAAAAGCACAGGCAGACACTTGAAATGCTGAGTGTCCCATATCAACAAAAACTACTATCCGGGGGTTCTCATCCAAGCTTGGGAGATCCTGCTTGTAAATTCCGTAGTTCAAAGCAACTACAAAAAATAAGTGTATTTCAATTCTTTGGCTCTTTCTTTCTTAGGAATATCAGTGTTACATACAATTAAACATGCAGGAAACTTATACTTCAGACAATTAAAGATGAACATATTTCTCTTTATAGACCTGAATTCATACTGATTTTCTTAGAATCAGTTATTATTCTGACTTTAGAAAAATGCTCTATAACTTTTTAACATAGGGACAGATACACTAGACAAAACATACGTGGTGTAAATAAAATGAAATGTAACCACATGTCACAAACAAAATCAAACACATTATCCAATACTTACATTTTAACCACAACTTGCTAGTAGATTGCTTATCCAAAAAAATTAAAAATTTAATACACAACTACAGCGACTGCAGGTCCTACCAATTTCTTTTTTTTAGATCTGAGGTAAATATGTAATTTACCCTTCAAGAGTCTAAATTAATTTTCTGAGAACTTTGAAACCACTGTATTTCTAATTTTGTATACCTAAGAACATTATCTTTATCAATACTGAACTGTTTCGAAAAACCTATCAGAAATATGCTTGGAAAAACATAGCTGATAAAAGGTCTAGGGCAGTGGTTCTCAACCTTCCTAATGCCTCCTAGCCATGATCCTTTAATTCAGTTCCTCATGCTGTGGTGACCCCCAACCATAAAATTGTTTTCATTGCTACTTTGTAACTGTAATTTTGCTACTGTTATGCAGGATGTATTTTCATTGTTACAAAGAGGTTGCGACCCACAGGTTGAGAACTGCTGCTCTAGGGGGAGGGAACCGTAACTGCTCTGCTCACCACTGCCTGTAACTCCCAGGACAATGTGTTCAAATACTACTGGCTTCAATACCCGATGATCGCCTCCTAACTACAGCTCAGAAAATATGAGGAAAAAAATTTTAAATAAATCAACACTTGTAGCCAAGGTAGTTGTGAAACCCAGACTCTACATTTTGGGAAAACTTGTTTCTTAACTAGAAAAGCAATGAAGGAAATAAGAAGTTACACCCAACCCACCTAATCCAAATGATTAAAAAATAATTTTCTAATGAAAGCAAATTCATAAATTGGATACAGCACCAATTTCTTTTTAACGAAAGTATTTTACGTACCAAGCAGGATGTTTTGCTTTCAAATCTAACCAAGGTTTTAATAGACTAGGATTCTACATCTACATGGAAGTACTAACACCTAGCATACCTAAGTCTACTTTTCATAATAATTCACTTTTATACAAATACTTTTTTCTTACCAGCTGTCATGTCATTCATAAGTCTTAAACAGTTTAAGCCAACAATCTGTGCAGCATCTAATACAGATCGCCTCTCAGCATCTGTAAAGAAGGAGGGAACCTACAAACAATGAAAAATTTTTACTTATCTGGAAGGCAAGAAATACTTATCAATTACTCACAAACTACTTATAATAAATTCTCAACAGTCCAGCTGGAGTAGGTGCCTAGCCAAGTCACAAAACAGAAAGGTAACTTTGGACTTAGTTTATATCATGTTCCTCCACTTTCAGAAACAGTAGCTACTTCTGAAGATTGCCCAAAAATTATAGGATCAAAGCAATTATTTGTTACAACCAAATTTTCACTGAAAATAAAAGCCAAGAGTTTCATAAGACATATTAAAAGTTACTTTAATAGAACAGTTTAAGTGGATGAAATACTGCTCCCAAACTAGTCACAGAAAATTACAATGCCAAGCCAAATATTTAATGTTACATATAATTAAACTACAGGGAAAAACTATAGGAAATTAAAGCTAATACAGGGCTAATTCTATCTCACACATGCCCTTACTCTTCAGTTCTGCTTTTCAGTGAGTCCAAGCGAGCATCAATACATGACGGGGCACTTTCTAATTCAGTAGACCCATTAAGATTACAAAAACACCTCTTAGCAAAGCCTTTTGATTTCCCTAAGAACAAAAATAGCTAAAGAACTGAAGTTTCTTACAACATGCAGCACTGATTTGTGCTCTTCTAGCTGTAATTCTTTTCACTGCTTAACTTTCTAGGGCAGTCAAAAGTAGGTCATTCTTCAGGAGAAAAGTATCTAACAACACATTCATAGAATCCCTTAGATGCAAAGAACCTAAAAGAATTCATAATAGTGATTTTTCAAATTTTTTCCCAAAGTATTTGCAGATAATTGAGAGACAGAGAAAAAGCAAAGGTGGGTCTCTCCTCATCTTTCAAATCAAAATACCTTTCACCAAAGTGGGAAAAAAAAAACTGGCCCCCCCAAAAAAGAGAAGTGAGAAATCAGTGACCTATTACTTGATTTTTTAATTTTTCCAGAGATCAGTATTATAATATTTCTCTTAGTAACAGACAAAAAGTCAGATATTCCTTTGTTAGAACATTTTCTGCCTTTCAAGGGCAATAGGAGCAACTTTAGCCCTTTTACCTCTATTCTTTCATACTCTGTGATACGCTGCCATAAAGGCTATTTTCTGACTTGCCTGGGCAGGCCACATTGCTTATACTATAACGCAGAGAGCATGTAGTAGTTAAGTACAAGAGTATAAACCACAAGAGAACAAAAAGTGACCCAAGACATTTAGGAGAACAGAGTTCATAATTAACATTTTGGCATGCCCCCCACCCCCCAAAAGGTAACGAGTCTATTTCAAATATTCATTGATAATCTAACTAGGAACTGCCCACTGAAGATAATGGCGCTTACCAGGGCTAAAAATCAAGGTTTTGTCATTATTGGTAGGCTGTCTTTTAAAATCCTAACACACTAGTTCTCAAATGAAGGTAGAATTCTTTCACCTATGAAAAAGTTCCCACATCAAGTATACAGGTTGCCTGATTGTTTAGCAACTAATTACAATAGAATACCCACAAATGCTATATCAGTCGATCTGTATTTTCAAAAAGCCCCATAAGAGATTTTAATTTACATCTACAGTGAAGAACCTTTGTAACTTCTGTCTAGAAATCACTTGAGCCCAAGAGTTTGAGGTTGCTGTGAGCTATGATTCCCAGATTTCCCCCCATCCAAAGTCTTACTCGTTTAAACCTACTTTGAAATTGCTCTGGAATACCATGTTAATATAGTCCGAAAGTTCTGATTTCCGGTAAAAGACAGCTTTCCCACATTTGATACTTTATACTTTAAGGAGTAATAAAAAGAAGGCAAATTAAAATAAAACACAAGTTCATACTTACTGAAATAACACAATCTGTTACTGGTTTCTTGAGGTTGTTCTCAGCAGTTTCCTTCAGCTTAGTCAACAACATGGCTGTTATCTGCTCCACACTGAACAGATGTTCCTCATCCAGGTACATTACCTACATTGAAGGAAAAAACATTTTAAACATTGTAGTACAGTAAGCTACATGCTAATATTAACTTCCAAATACTAGCACATGTTCTTTTCCACAAAACTTTACTGTTACACTTCTGGAAAGAAAGAAAGGAAAAGAAAAGGGAAAAACGAAAAAAGGACATTTACCTACAGATACGGGGGGGGGGAGGAAAAAGCTGGGGCAGATTTCCCCCCATCCAAAGTCACACTCAAAACATAGAAGGTAGTAAATTTCCACTCTAAGTGAAGAGATGAATCACTAGGGTAAATATTATTATGTGTTGATCACAAGACAGAAATGCCTCTGCAAGTTTAAAAAAAGACTTCTGGTTATGTTACACTATAGCTCTCCAAACAGCTACAACTGGACTGTCTTGGAATAGGCTTTTGTTTGATACATGAACACAATGTGTATTTTTTAAAACATCAAATACACCTAAATTTTACAACTGTCAAGAATTAGGGAAAACACAAATTAAGTTACAGCAGTATATATTAACATTTAAATAATTTTCAAAAACAATTTTGCATATAACCACAATTTAGCATATAACTACACTACACTTTAAAAGGAGTTAGAGGAAAAAGGAACATAAAGCTCCTTCGTCTAAAAAATTTGAGTTAAGTAGTTATTAGTACGTTTATCTATCAATGAATTAAACAGTCTCCTATTAAGAAATTTCAGGTTGCTCAATTATGTTACCTTTATTCCAACTCCACCATTTTTCAATGAAACCAAATCATAACTTAAGTTTTCCTTCTCTTTTTGAATGAAGGGGTCACTGAATGCTCGGCCATGAAATCTCTTGAAGTTAGACACCGTATTGTTTGCATGAGTAATTTGCTGCAAAAAAAGTTTGAGATTTAAAATTTTTCTCTAATTTCACCACCTACCAGTATGTATAGAAATTTTATATACTCACTTTGCAACTCAAATCAACCCAACAGATGCACATAACTTTCTCTGGGGCTCATTGATTTCAATGAATTTCCCATCAATGTACAGATTTTACTTATATTTTCTTTCTCTCTTATACAAAAATGCCAAAAGTTTAAGTAGTGAGAAGAAACAAAAGGCAACAGTGTGACCACAGACTTAAAGGACAGTGAAATAATGCTATGGTTAAACCACCAAGAATTGTTACTCTATTTCATTCCTCCCTCCCAAACTTGTAAAATTTATACCCAAATGAATAAATGGACAGATTTAGAAGCACTACAGTCTAATTAACATTTTAAAGAGTCAATTTTTATAGTCTAAAAAAGTTTCAAAGTGGTCAGGATAAACATTTTGCGCCAGAGAACACAAAATGCTACTTTCCCTGGTAGCAACATAATGCTAATTACCTACACCAATAGGTAGAAGAGGCAAGAATGCTAAAAAAAAGTTTCTAATTTCCAACTGAATGCATATTTTGATTATTTGGAAGCCATAATTTTTAAAAACAAGACATCGAACCTATACTATCTTATACCATTAGTGCATGTTTGCTAAATATACTCAAAATTCTTGCTCAGCTATGTTTAGCAAACTATTTTTTGAAAGTGGACAGTCATCTCTCAGGTAAATGCATTAGGTTAAGGAGAAAATTTGTTTGAAATTCAAGAAAATTGCAGTGAAATGTGCCACAATGTTATGAGATGGTGGTTTTGTTTGTTTTTTTTAATCTACTGCTTTGGCAAACATTTTAGGTTAACTCTGTATTAAAAAGTTCCACTTCACAGCATTTTTCACTTTAAAACCTCTTTAGGACCCTTGTTTAAATTAAGAAATAATTGAAAGATTGAAGACCAAAGACTTCTGACATTATCAGGTTGAAAATAAAAATACCAAAAGTTTATTTTCTATACTTTTTTTCTTAGTTCTTTGATTAAAGGAAGACTGTAGCTTGGCTGTACTAGTTTTCAAACAATATGGAATTTAAGCAATTTTATATACTAAAATGAGATGAAGTATGTCTGTAGGCTAGATTTGAACCTGAACTGATTTTCCTCACGTAATCACAAAGACGCAACACTATCCTGAATGGCCACGTTTAGAGGGACTGTTATGCCACTAACGTCCCCCTCTCCTTTTAAGTGTAACTATCTCTTCTTTCCTTCCCTCCCTCTTTAGTCATAGTATCTCTTCCAACCTAACTGGCCACAAAGTAGTACTAAAATACATTCTAGAGTTTAGGATTTTGTTTCTTTTTTAGCAATATTATTTTCTGTATTCATAAAAATGTTTCATTCTCTCTCAGAAAGTAATTTTCTGTTCTATTTCTTCTTTCCTGTCTCTATTGGGTCTAAACCAGTGGTGTTCAATAGTTACAATGTGAGCCACAAATGTAAATTTTCTCAGAGTGACATTAAAAACTAGCTAACTAGCTAAGTGGGGGCTCATGCCTATAATACTAACACTCTGGGAGGCCAAGGTGTGTGGACTGCCTGAGCTCAGGAGTTCAAGACCAGCCTGAGCAAGAGTGAGACTTTCATCTCTAAAAAACAGCTGGGCAATGTGTTGGGCACCTGTAGTCCCAGCTATTTGGGAAGCTGAGGCAAGAAGATCACTTGAGTACAAGAGTTTGAGGTTGCTGTCAGCTATGATGCCATGGCACTCTACTGAGGGCGACGAAGTAAAATTCTGTCTCAAAAACAAAGCAATAAAAAACCTAGCTAACAGATTAATTTCAATAATTTATTTAGCCCCAATGTATATAAAAACTATCATTTCCATAAGTAATTAATACAAAAAATTGATAAGATACAGTATTTTGCTTTTTTACTTCATCATAGGTCTTCAAAATCTCACATGTATTTATACTTGACAATTTGATTCAGACCAGCCATTTCAAGGGCTCAATGTGGCAAATGGCTACCATATTACACAGCACAGGTCTGGACCAAAAAACTTGCCTAATTACTAACTAACTTGAAAATGTTTTTAAACACAGAACTTTTAAGAAGTTCTTTCTCCAAAAGGAATCTTTAATTCCTAAATGGGTATCATGAGAAACTTCGAATCAAAGAACTTAAAATGTCTTATTTATAATGTTCAAAATCCAAGGTAAGTTAAAAGTTAGAAAAGATACTAAATTTGGCAGATTAGAAAGTTCAAGTAGGTCTTTTTTTTTTTTTTTTTGAGACAGAGCCTCAAGCTGTCACCCTGGATAGAGTGCCGTGGCATCACAGCTCACAGCAACCTCCAACTCCTGGGCTCAAGAGAGTCTCCCGCCTCCGCCTTCCAAATAGTTGGGACTACAGGCGCCCACCACAATGCCCAGCCATCATTGTTGTTTGGCGGGACCAGGCTGGATTCGAACCCGCCAGCTCAGGTGTACGTTGAGCCACAGGCGCCAAGCCAGAAAGTTCAAGTAGATCTTATTTAATAAAATGAGAACGGCAACAAAAAGAAAAATGTCATCTGAGAGTTCATAAAGAATATTTCAATTACATTTTTAAAACTCAGATGAGCTTAGATACATTAAACTTCTATATGTCCCTTGAGATTTTCCTTTTAAAACCTCCCCCTTAAAAAGTGATTGGCATTCCCTTAAACGACATACCTGATTTTTGGCTGCAACTCCAATTGTTCTGTTTTTTGATCCAAATGATATAACTGATCTAGAAAATATACAAACAAAATGTTTCAAAAATATTAAAATCCATAAATGTAGACATTTTAAACTGACAGGAGGAAAATTCTAATATAAGTTTCCTACTCATGGGGGAGGTAGACAAGGGTGGCACAATTTTGGAGTCCATAAGCATTGTTACAGACTCAAAGGAAGCATCCACTTAACTGGCGCTCTGAGAAACCAATCTAGGTGCAGTCCTACCATTCAAAAAAGTCTCAAGTGTAATCCTCCACGTCTCCAATTATTAGGAAATGAGCATTAACTCTGAAATGAACATTAACTCTGAAACTGTTTTCAATCCTTACAGAGTATTATTGACCCTAACACATGACCAATAAAAAAATATGTAACTTTCAGTCATCAGCCCTATACACTCTAAATATCACTGTCATACCTATTTTTGTTTTCACATACCATTTGCTTCTTTACGAACCCAAAGTTTTTATGTGAATTCAAACAAGTGGAACCTAAGTTATACCTATGGAGTTTAAAAAGCAAGAAAGAGGGCAGCACCTGTGGCTCATCGAGGAGGGCGCCGGCCCCATATACCGAAGGTGGCGGGTTCAAACAAACTGCAAAAGAGGAAAACAGCCGGGCGTTGTGGTGGGCGCCTGTAGTCCAGCTACTCTGGAGACTGAGGCAAGAGAATCGCCTAAGCCCATGGAACTGGAGGTTGCTGTGAGCTGTGTGACACCATCGCACTCTACCGAGGGCAATAAATTGAGACTGTCTTTACAATAAAAAAAAAAAAAAGAAAGCAGGAAAGAGTTGCCTATCTGGAAGACTGTACTTGAGAAAGCCCAGTAAGAATTATGCAGAAGTACAACAGAATGTAATACAAACACTGAGGAGTAAATAATCACTTACATTAAATCTGTTCAGCAGAGACAAGCTCAAGAGGTCTTCCCAACAGGTGGTAAATAGAGTAGGCTTTAGATTAGAAGAGTGAGTTAATCTTAGATTACTAATCCAAATGTAATCTAATTTTGGATTAGTAGGAGTAATGGTCAATGAGACCAGCAAATGGGAATATATTGAGGGTATTAAATACCAGGCTAAATAAAGTTTAAATCTGCTGTAATAGAAACAACCTGAACCTACATTCTCTGAGCAGGGAAGCACCCAAGCAGGGGACCTTTAATTAAGAAACCCTCCAAAAACAGTTACCATACTAAGCTTAGAGCAACTCAGTGCACTTGCAGAATGGATCTTCTCATTTTCCAAGCAGAGAATCAAATTAATTGTTCTAAATAGAATTAAGAGTGTCTAACGCCAATTGTGTCAAACACATTAAGGGGAACTCCAACACTGCCCTTGGTTTACATTTTTCATTACACTTGCTGTCTTCAGTTTCACGTAGTAGTCACTACATCCACATTGCAATTTCTCTTCTCCTACTCTCTTTGGAACAGCTTTCTCTCTTCCATTGGACGGAAGAGAACAAAGATGTAAACCCGACCTAGGCATGAAAGCGGAAAGACTGTTTTCTTAATTCCAATGAGAGTCCTTAGCACAGCAAGAGAACAGACATCTGCAAAGAGGTAAAATCTATAGGCTGCTCAGAGAACTGTCTTCTTGGTGTTACTAACATTACCACATGCTTTATTTTCTGGTTTTCTATTCATAAACATTCATCTGCACGCATACAATTTTAGCAGCCCAGTCATGTCTTTCAGTTCAGTATTTCCCTCTTACACCTTCCTGCAGGGTCTTACGGCATTTGGGGGGGAAAATACCCACGATAATATCACTGAGAGGGAAGTAGTTGTTTTCACTAATGCACACGAAGGCGTAATTTTTATGTATATGCCACATACGGGTGTATTTTTAAATACACACACACACACATAATCTCTCTTCAGAAAATACTCATTCTCAAGGAGTTGCTTTTTAAAATGTTGCCCTACTCCATGGTGCTGCAGAATTTAACATTTAGTGACAACATCCATCCTTTTATGGCGTTCTAGCACAAAACTATGCAATTTTTATGCTCTTTCATGCATACTGTTCATAATAAATAAAAACATGGTCTACGATTCGTCATGAATGGCTCTCATACAAAGAGCAAACAAGGAGGTTCAAATCGTTCGAAAACGATCCCTGAACTAAGGACAACAACGTCCGAAACCAAGACACTGGGTAAGAAGAGACAGATTAATCTTTCATAGGAGCGATTCTGTGTTCGCTAACAACAGTCCGCCAGCTCTCTGGACAAGCAACGGCAGACAGGCTATGGAAGCTTCCAGTTCATTTCGAGATCCACGATGCGGAAAAAAAAGCCCGGCAACCGCGGCTCCGCGGTGCGCAAAGACCCGCGCCGAAGGAGGGGACAAGCCGGGGGCGGCTCAGCCAGCTCCGAGAAGCCGGGCGGAGGACCGGGGGCGGCCACCGAAGGCGCAGGCTGCAGCTTGCCCTGAAAAGGGATTAGTCTCGGGCTTCGCCTCCGCCCAGCTCCCAGTAGGAAGCCCGCCCAAAGTGACGGCCCAGAGCGACTAGACTCTCGGACTCCCCGTGCCCCCAGGGGCCACAAGACACTCGCTCTCCAATTCGTGGAAGCAAGCACCCTCTCCCCTCTTTGGGAGAAAGGTCCCACCCGGCTGAGCGGCCGGTCCCCAGCCCCCGGGGAGGGGCTCCCCACACTGCCCCCGTTCGCCGCGGTGCTTGGGAACCAGCCCGCGAGCCCGGGGTCAGCCACGCTCTCCCGGCCCCGGAGACTTCCACTTACGGGGTGCAGCGATCACTGAACTCGTTGGCTATGGTCTCGATGCCCCCGGCCCGAGCCACCGCGATGTAGCAGCTCTGCGAGCCCACGTCCAGCCCCACCACCGACATGGCCGGCTCGCAGTCCGCCTCCGCCTCGGCTCCGGGTCTGCGTCCTCCGGCCGCCCGCCTGCCCCTCGGCCCGCCGCTTCCTACCCCGGGGGCTCGCGGCTCAGCCCGTTCCTCTATCACTCGGATAGGCTCACGGGCGTCGGCCTGACAGCCCTCTCGACCAGCCCGGCGACAGGCAGAGGAGTCACCCTTGGGGGCTGCAGCGCTCAGCCTCCGAGGGTCGCTCGGCAAGCTCGGGCTGGCTGACTGCCTCGCTCTGCCGCGGATGGCACACCAGCGCCGGCGCTGATCTACCGACCCAAAAGGGGAGGTCTCACTTCCTCAGCTTTATGTATTGCACTGATGAGAACTTTCCAGAATCTGCGGCATTTACTCACCGGCGCCTCCACCGGCCCCTCCACGTGCCACTTCCGCTTCCTTCTTCTCGAGCCTTCTGGAAAGATTCTACCCAATGGGTGCCTGGTCCCCCTGAGAACGACCGCCGTTGCCATGGTGGCAGGAAGGCCGCTTCCGTGCCATTGGCTGAAGCAGCCCCAGCTCACCTGACTCCGCCCCCACCCGCCCCAGCCAGAGGCTCTTTGCTGTCCTAATAAAACAGGCAGTGGAAAATGACTCGAAAACTCGTAATAGTCATAATTTACTATTGTTTGGTGCTGTATGACCCCTAGACTCTACAGGGAGATTAAGCGAGCCGGAGATAGAACCCTTTCTCCCGAGCAACACCCCAGACCTCAGGTCGCTGGGGAGGCGGCCGACTGTCAGGCCGGCATGCTGGGAATCGTAGTTCTTTTGCCGTGACGGGCACCGTGCATGCTGGGATGTGTAGTGCCGGCCGCGGTGCACGCTGGGACCAGGCTTTGTCTTGGACTCCCCGGAGAGGCTGGGTTCTCG
Source organism: Perodicticus potto (assembly GCA_963574655.1). Taxonomy (NCBI): domain Eukaryota; kingdom Metazoa; phylum Chordata; class Mammalia; order Primates; family Lorisidae; genus Perodicticus; species Perodicticus potto. The sequence goes on along the minus strand of CAUYRH010174824.1, from coordinate 12,703 downwards.
CTAACGCATTTGCGCGCGTTTTCTGGCAATAAACGTCACTCTGTGTTGTATTCGCTTCTATTATTGTCTGGATACGACTCGGAAGGAAGAACGTCAATTTAAACCCCTCATAACGAGCAAAGGGCATGTGTTAAGTGTTCTTCTATTCATCAGCCGGCAGGATGCTCTTTTATGGAATGAAATGTCATAGCCTTTTGTCTTTTTTTTTTTTTGGAAGCAGATTTTAGTTGTGACGTAATTTGGAAGGCTGCCCATGGAATTACGTACTATTTTTGATACGTGTGATTTAAGCCGACCCTGTTCTCCCCTGCTACCCCTAGCCGTAAATTAGTATGTAAGTTTTGGCTCTTGTTTGGAATGAAACAGCTGTCGTTTGTTTCCCTGAAAAGCCTTGTCCCGGTTAATTTAGGTTCAGCCCAGACACAAGCAAAGGAAAAGGTGGCACTATGCTGCTGATACTATAAGGTCTTTTATAACCCTTTTGTGTCTTTTTTAAGTTTGCTTGGGCGTTTGTTTACCTTACCTCAGGCATAAGGAAATAAGCAACAGTTCAAACATGTTACTGAATAAGGAGTTGTAACCGAAAGTTACAACTGAAAAATCTGACCCAGGAAAGGTACGGCAATTCCTCCTCGTCTAGCAAGACAAAGTTAAGTGAGAGGCAAGGGCAGGGGCTTGGATTTATATTACAGTGCACGTAAATTGTGTGTATTTTTTGATGGCTGACACTTACACAAGTTACTTATGCTTCAGTTCACTCACCTTTGATATGGGAACTAATACCAGAGCTATCTCTGGCTGTGTATTCTTAAGTGTGCAAATAATGGTTAGCTGTAATTGTTTTGGTAATACATCTCGAACACTGCACTCTTCCACAACTAACTTTTTTACATATCCAAACCTTATATTAAAAATCCCTGGAATCATAGCAGTTGTGAACAGAAAAGACCTCTGTGATTATTTGGTCTGCCTCCCACATTTTATGTGGGAAGTGCTGTGCAGCGAGAAGAAATGAGCCATCCCAGTTCTGCCTTTGGAGTCAGACTTGGGTCAGGTTCAAATCCTGGCACTCACTACCAAGATACTTTATGTAAAAGTACAGCTTTTAAGAGCACCAGTCCTCCTGCAGTCAAACTTCATGGGCTTGAATCCTAGCTATTCTTATTTATTTGTAAGCTATATGACCTTAAGATATTAATAATTACTAAACTTTACTGTGTTCCACCTCATAGTGTTTATGTAATGATGGAAAATGTATATAAAGCACTCAACATGTCATTATTATGTACTATTGTCTACATACGGGGGGTGGATTTGAGGCAAACGAATTGCAGTTTGCCCTCAGTTTCCTCAACTGTAAAATAGACAATACTATTTTTGCTGGGATTTTGGAAGGATTAGTTATGAATAAAATATCTGGTATGATAGTAAGCATTTGGTAAATTGTAGTAATAGTAGTAATACTATTCAAGAAAAGCTAGTTCTAGAACTTCCATTTCAGCTTATACTGCAGTTGTACAGTCATGTCTTAACCCCCCCTTTTATTTAATCAGTTCACCTTAACTATTTAGCAAAATAGGTGAGTGATGAAAATATGTAAGAACTACCATATTTGTTATATAAATAAAATTTCTTGTTTTTATTCCCGTATTACATTGCTTTATGTATTTTATTACATTTTTATTGCACAGATTTTCTCACACTATTTCTGTCAGAGTGTCAGAAAATTAACAAAGAAACTTAGATCAGATGGAAACAATCCCTACAAATTCTTGTTATATAATTATGGATCCAAAAGTAAATACAGAATTAAGATGAGCTAATTCTGTCTGCTAGCAGCTACTATTGCAATTATTGGGTTTTATTCCACATTTATTTAGAGAACCAGAAGGTTCTCAAAATTGGAAGCAGAGACAGCCCCCAAAGAACAACAATCAAACAAAAATGCAAAACTGAAAGAAGAACCCAAACAAAAAAGCAATTCAAAGAGATGATACATAGTAGCTATAAAAACCGTGACAGGTTTCCTTGAAAGGAAGAGATGGGCAAAGGAGTGGATATGTAGATGGAGCAATAAACATGAATGTGCACATGACCTTCAACTTCTGGTCTGAATCAGTATTTTGGTGACCTTCTTTGTATCCAGCATAATGCCAGGTGCTAGAAGGGTACATAAGTGCTATCAAACTTGCTCTAAGTCAAGATGCATTTTGTTGGCTTCTCTGAAATGCTAGTATATCATGAATTCTCAGATGTCTGAATTCTTATCATTTGAGCCTCTTTTGATATTTGCTCAGCAAAGAGTTTTTGTTTTCTTCTTATACAGTAACTTGAAATTTATACTTCATAAGTTAATTGGTTCTGCCAAAAGTTATTTTGTCCTTATTTTAAGTTATATTAGAATAATCATCTAAATTAGAAATGCATGAGGAAAATATGCAGGGAACACTTATAAAAAGGCAATCAGTGCCTCATGAGGCCAAGGCAGGAAAAATGCTTAACACTAGCCTGGGGAATGTAGTGAGACCCCATCTGCACAAAAAGAAAAAATTAAAACTTAGCTGGGTGTGGTGGTGCACACCTATAGTCATAGCTACTTGAGGTGCTGATGCAGGAGGATCCCTTGAGCTCAGGAGTTTGAGGTTGCCGTGAACTATGATCAAGCCACTGAACTCCAGCCTGCAGGGGCAGAGGAAGACCCTATCTCTAAAAAAAAAAAAAAAATTAATAAAATAAATAAACATCAGTAAGGTGACTTTATTTTGTCTGCTGGCACCCAGGATATAGGAAAAATATATAAAATGTTTCTACTAATCTAAAAAGAATCATCGCATTTATTACAAATATGGCTAACAACTCAATATATAGGAAAATGTTCATGGTTGCCCCTCCAAATTCACTGTGAACCACTTTCCCATTGGAACACCATGCTCAGGCACAGCAGCCACTTTCTCTGCGTCAAGGTTTTGCACTTATTCTCCTGCCTAGAAAACTTTTTCCCAGGCTCTTGGCTGGAGCCTTCAAGGGTCAGTTTCAAAGATGACCTCCCGTAGAGAAAGTTCCTGAATGCCCACCCAGAAAGCACATTACCCTTCCCAAATGTACACCTATTTTTTTATTCAGTTATTAAGGAGAAGCTGGTGTCAGTCATGGCTCCAAAGGTGATCACTATTTGGCTTATGCCAGTTAGCACGTTCCATTCTCTTTAGCCTGTCAGAGGATCAAGGAAGGGCAGGAGACCTAGGTGGCCCAAACAAGGTGACTCTGGGGACTCTGACTTAGATTGCTGGGTTATACTTTGTCCTTCTCCTTTCTCTTTCCTTTTCCTCCCTCCACCCTTCTTCCTCCAGGCACTGTTGTGTGAGATCATGAGGCCCAGAACCACTACAGTGACCTTCTTATCTTCCTGAAAAGGAAACTGATACACAGAGGTCAATAGAACTAAGAATGGTATGAGTTGGAGCCGAGGACTTAAGTCAGTCCCAAGACCCACCCTAACTCTGGATTTAAGAGCCAGCTTGACTTGGGGTTTCTGTTACTTGACAATATTATCTAAAGCTTTTCTATTACTCTCTGTCGGTATCCATTTATTTGCTTCACCATATATAAATAATCTGCAAGGATGTTGGGTGTGTGTGTGGGGGGAGGGAGGCATGTGCTTTATTCCCTCTCTCTGAATTGTATGTCTCAGAGGGCAGTGACCATTTTTCTTCTTTACAGTGTTCCACAGATGCTCAATAAATATTTATTGAATGATTGAATGAAAACACGATCAAATAAACTTATTGCAAAAAGGGAAATTTACCAGCCTTCCTGTAATACAGAGTTTCTCAGTCTTGGCACTGTTGACATCAGGCTGGACAGTTGTTTGCTGTGTGGGCTGTCCTGTGCCTTGTAGAATGTTTAACTGCATCCTTGGCCTCTACCCACAGATACCGGTAGCAATGTCCTACTCTCCCCTTCACTCTTTGACAACCAAAAATGACTCTGGACTTTGCCACATGTCCCTAACAGATAAAACTGTCTCTGGTTGAAGGCTACTGTTCTCAATCTGTGAGTTTTGATTTAACCTTGATACAAAAAGGGCATAGTTTTAGGACATGCTTTTGAGAGAAAGTAGAGTGCTGTTTGATTTCTGAACGACAGAGTCTAGGAGATAGAAGAACAATGACCCAGCTCTGAATAAGTTGGATGACTCCAGCCTGTATTAGATCATGTAAGAGAGGATGAAAGTAAGTCTCCGTTTGGTTACAGGACATGCCCACTATTGTGAAAATGTGCACAGCTCACTCTGAAACGATAACCTTAACTATTGTTGAAAAGTATTTTTGTGATTATAAATTACTTTTTTCAGAAATGTACATATTTCCACTTGCCAGAAGTATCTAAAAAAGGAGAAATGTACATATAACTCGTTGTTTTCCTTTGCTGCAGCTTCCTTACTTATGAAATAATTAGAATGCCTGCATAGTTACTGAGAATTATTAAGTAATTTTTACATTTATGGTTACCTTACCCACTCTATTATAGAAGAAAAGAGAAAGTTAATATTTGGATAACCAGGATCATGGTTGCCCTACATGATATTCTTATTTTTTTCCCTGAAAACTAAATTCATCTACCAGAAATAGATGATCCTTTTCTTCTTTTTTCTTTATTTCTTCAGCACATGTGAGAAAACAGGAAAGAGAGGAAGTGTATCCTGTGTCTTTTCCATTTTGAACAGGGTAAATTCAAAGTCCTTGTACATAAAGAGGACTCATTTCAGTATAGACTCTTGGGTTTTCCCTGTTGAAAGGAAGCACCTTCATTTTGTTGGGGAAATAATCACTGAACTGTTGGTGTATTTTTCTATGTGTCAGATTCTAAAACCAGGATGTGTCTGAGTTATAGAGACGTTAGCATTATTAGACGTCCTCATTGGGTGGCACATTAAGCTCTTGGAACCAAGGTGCACTACGTTCCCCCAAATGAATTAATAATTCAGTTGAGGGGGGAAGTGGTAGAATAAATAAAACTTTGGAGATCTATTTTTATTGAACAAGTCAGACTGTTCCTAGTTTATTTGTGCCAAATGAGGTACTCTTCCTCTTTCTAAAAACTTTAAAAGAGCTGACTACCTGATTGCAAAGTCACGTCTTGGCAAGGATGGATATAATCACAAAGGGCCCCTTGCCTAGTGGTGGATACCTAGAATAATGTGGAAAAGAAAGACATAACTAAAAGCCATACAAATTAAAGTGGCTTATTGCCTGTTGTAAAAGGGAAGGAAAATGGGAATTTCTTGCCAGTTCCGAATAATAAAGCCCTCAAATTATTCCACATGCCTTTCAACTGCTTTCTACATTAGCTAACAGGTATATTAAAGTATACTAAGTATATGATACCAGCAAACAGGTGTATTAAAGTATATTAAGAGTTGGGGCAAAGCTCCTTGGTAAAGATGTACAACTCCAACTTCCTGGACAACACAATTTCTGCTAGAAAGTTGCTATTGCTGACCAACACCTTTGAAACCAGCTACTTAAATTCTGAAATGTGCGCGGTGGCTCACCCCTGCAATCCTAGCAGTCTGGGAGGCTGAGGTGGGTGAATTACTTGAACTCAGGAATTCGAGACCAGCCTGGGTAAGAACCAGACCCTTTCTCTATAAAGATAGAAAAACTAGGCCAGGTACAGTGGCTCACATCTGTAATCCTAGGATTCTGGGAGGCTCAGGTGGGTGGATCACCTGAGCCCAGGGGTTTGAGACCAGCTTGAGGAGGAGTGAGACCTCTGTCTCTACTATAAAAAAAATAGAAACACGAGCTGAGCATTGTGGTGGGCGCCTGTAGACCCAGCTACTGGGGAGGCTGAGGCATGAGGATCACTCAAACCCAGGAGTTCGAGGTTGCTGTGAGCTATGACACCATGGCATTCTACCCAGGGCCACAGAGTGAGACTGTGTCTCAAAAAAATAAAAAAAGGAAAGAGGAGAAAAACTAGCTGAGTGTCATGGCTGTTGCCTACAGTCCCAGCTACTCTGAAGGCTAAGAAAAGGATCTCTTGAGCCCAAGAGTTTGAGGTTGCTGTGAGCTATGATGACACCACGGCATTCTACTTAGGTTTAAGGAGTGAGGCTCCATCTCAAAAAAAAAAATTTGAAATGTATGCCGCAGTTCTATGTTTCCTGAGGAAGTGTGTAAATTGTTACTTTTAATTTAAAAAAAATGACTATGGGCTGGACACAGTGGCTCACACCTGTAATCCTAGCACTCTGGGAGGCTGAGGTATGTGAATCACTTTAGTTCAGGTGTTCAAAACCAGCCTGAACAAGAGTGAGACCCTGTCTCTACTAAAAACAGAAACACTAGCCAGGCGTGGGTGGTGGTGGTGTACTTGGGAGGCTGAGCTGAGAGGACTGCTCAAGCCCAAGAGTTTGAGGTTTCTGTGAGCTATCATGATACCGTAGCACTCTACCCAGGATGACAGAGTGAGACTGTCTCAAAAAAATAAAAAAAGTACTGTTCATAAATTCATTAGTCCATCTTATCTCCTACTTGCAAGGGCACTCTTAGCAGTTCACCACTTACCAACTTTTCTTATGTTTTCACAATATAAAACTTTTCCCCTTTGTCTCTGAAGACAGGGGGACAGTGTCAGCCCAAGAGAAAAGGCAGGAGAGTCTGGAGTGAGGTCTTTATCCTTGCCTCCCCTACCTGTCCCCAGGTGCTCCACTCTCTCTCTTTCAGGCCTACGCAGGCACCAGCAGCCTGCTGCTGCCTCCCAGCTCCCACAAACCTCCTTCTCTGGGGACTGTGAGCTCCTCCTCTGCTGTGCCTTCCTCGAGAGGCCAGAAAACGGCTTTCACCTTTTCATGTGGTGCCTGGGCTGTGCCCTCCACTAGCAACCCTCATGCTGTTTGCTGCTGTTAAATGCCACCTCATAAAACAGGTGTTCCCAACTGTTTCCAGTGATATGAAGAAGATAATTCACATAGATGTAAGTGTCTGCTCCCAGAAAGGACATATTTTAATTAAATAAGTTCCGCCTAAATCTCTCTCCAGTTGGTCCTACTAGAGGCTGCACAGGGCAGATATCCAAGGGGCATGTGACACTCTACTGGCACACAGAGAGTCTTTGTGCCGTCCTTCTAGCCACCTTCCTCTCCCTCTTTCTCTGCTAGAAAAAGGAGGGATACTGCTTCCCATCGTCTTCTCTGCTCAGCTTCCTCAGACGTCTGTCTGTGGGAGTTCTTCCAGCTTCACAGGTTAGTTACTGATTCCCCCGGAAGCTGTGAGCTCCTAAAAGCTGTGCTTTCCTTTGTAATTTACAGGCATTTGACAAACCTTTGTTGAATGAGCTAAAGAATGCTCTTTTCCTTTCCCTTAATAACCTTTTACTGTTTCTTGGGTCTCTGGAATGTTCTAATCCCTGAGCTGTCTCAGCCAAGGTTCATAAATGATATTTGCATATTCTGTTCCTTATTTCTTTCTGCGTTGCTGCAGGCTGAGACGCCTAACCACAAAAAGGGGGCCCGGTCCTTCTTATATCTTAAATTCTCAGGGGCAATGTAGTGAAAAAAGTGCTTCTCCTTTTCTCCTAGAATAAGCCACTACAAATACCTTTTCCTCTGGGCCCTGTACTGGCCTTACTGAGCTTTCCAACAGGGTGAACACTTCTTTAGAAGGAGGAAGCAGGATTGAGACCCATCACCTTTGATGTGGCCGGAGATAAAAGAAAAGGATTTTTCTGCTTTTCTGGAGTACTGGCAGCCCAACTCTTACAACTTTGACCATAGCATGTCCTTGAGGATCAGTTTGTCCTTGAACTGTCTCAGAACTCTTCCCTGGGGGCAGAGTACAGAGTATGTGCGTTAGAGGATGTGGATTAGAGGGTACCAGGATGATGGGGTAGGGACTATGATACTGGGGAGTCCTTTCAAGACCTTGTTGACTTTCCCTAATAATCTATGGGTCTCCATGAAATTAATTATTATCAAATACAACCTATGTGGCTAAACCTTTATGCTTTTAAATATGTCCTTACAGGTCTTGAGCAGTGCCTGTGGCTCAGTGAGTAGGGCGCCAGCACCATATACCAAGGGTGGCGGGTTCAAACCTGGCCCTGGCCCTGGCCGAACTGCAACAAAAAAATAGCCGGGCGTTGTGGCAGGCGCCTGTTGTCCCAGTTACTTGGGAGGCTGAGAAAAGAGAATTGCCTAAGCTCGGGAGCTGGAGGTTGCTGTGAGCCATGAAGCCATGGCACTCTACCAAGGGCGACAAAGTGAGACTCTGTCTCTTAAAAAAAAAAAAATACGTTCTTACAGGTCTTAACAGGTCTAATCTATTAACCTTCAACTTGAAATGTTTTTACTTTTTTTTTTTTTTGTAGAGACAGAGTCTCACTTATTGCCCTCTGTAGAGTGCCGTGGCTTGAAATGTTTCTTCTAACAAGTCAACTCGGCACTATCCTTGTACAGTGCAATCCGGACAAGCTCCTACAATGTGGCAGCCCTTCGCTTTGTGCTGGGGACATGGTGATGAACAGCCCTTGTACCTGCCTTTAGGAAACTGAAGGGGAACCAGCTCTTAGAACCACAGCAGGGTTAAGGGCTGGGCCAGCTGGGGCTATGCATTTGATGTTACAGTAATAATCACGGATAACACATTAGGCTCTGTGTCTGGAGTCAGGCAGAATTGTGCATGAATCTGACCATCTGCAACCCCTCTTGGGCAAATTACCTAACACCTCTGAAATCTTACCTGTAAGACGTGGATAAGAAATTCTATCTCATCATGGTATCCTGGGGACCAATTAATAAGATAATATAACATAAGCCAAATGTCTACCACAGGAGGAAAGCACAGTGAATGACAACCGGTTGTTATTGCCTCGATTACCAATCTCTTGGTCACCTAAGAAACCTCTAAGTGGCTTTGTTTCCCTCATAGTCATCTCCTAGGATATGAGGGACAACAGTGAAACTGTTCACTTATCCTCATCTTTCCTAGTGTGCTGCTCATCCTGCGTGACTGTTTAGATGATCAGTCCACATGTTTAAAAAAATTAGATGTGCTCTAAATCAGAGGACCATATTTTAAAGGGAAGGTGAAAATGCCTCTCTTCTGTAGTGAAAGATGCATAAGAATATTCTGTGTGCCACAGATTTTGAACCTGTCACTGTCCTGGAAAAGTTAATTTTTTTATTAACCTTTATTATTATTTTTTTTTTTGTGGAGACAGAGTCTCACTTTATTGCCCTTGGTAGAGTGCTATGGCATCACAGCTCACAGCAACCTCCAACTCCTGGGCTTAGGCGAGTCTCTTGCCTCAGCCTCCCGAGTAGCTGGGACTACAGGTGCCCACCACAACGCCCGGCTATTTTTCTGTTAGAAAAAACATTTCAAGCCACGGCACTCTACAGAGGGCGATAAAGTGAGACTCTGTCTCTACAAAAAAAAAAAAGAAAGAAAGAAAAAACATTTCAAGTTGAAGGTTAATAAATTAGACCTGTTAAGGCCCGTAAGGACGTATTTTTTTTTTCTTGCAGTTTTTGGCCCGGGCTGGGTTTGAACCCACCACCTTTGGCATATGGGGCCAGCGCCCTACTCCTTTGAGCCACAGGCACCACCCACTTTACCTTTATTTCTATTGCTTTGTTCTTATGCTCCCTCCCCCAGTAATTTTATAACCCATTACGTTTCAGTTCAGTGGATTGGTAGAGTGAGACTAGTCCATTTTTCTAAAAAGATACCATCATATCATGCACTAAATTCATGAGTCACCCACCTTTGTTCAGCACTGGAAGTTTCCCAAGCTTATTCATTTACCCATTCATGCAACAAATATCTGTGGAATTTCTTCCATGAAAAGCCATTATGTAAAAGTGTTACAGTGGATTCAGAGATCAACAAAGGAAAAATGTTTGCCTGTCTGCTGGGGTGAGGGAAATGAAGCCGTGTGCTATATGAAAGTGTAGGAGAAACCAAAGCTTAGAGACCAGAGAGGGCTGAGTTCAAATCCCAACTCTGTTGGGACTATGTGACTCTGAGAAGTAGCTTAAGCTTTCTCAGCCTCATCATTTACATCTTCAAAACTGTGGGTCCTGGGTGGCGTATGTGGCTCAAAGGGCGCCAGCCCCATATGCTGGAGGTGGCGGGTTCAAACCCAGCCCTGGCCAAAAACTGCAAAACAAAACAAAAACCTGTGGGTCCTCCATCATTCATCTAACAAATGTTTCCACTTTGTGCTAGGTACATTTCCCTATCATTTATTTATGTTCTCTTGCTAAATTCTCCCCACAGTGCTATAAGAAGTCCAGACGGTAGCTTCTTAACAAATGCTAATTTACCTTGTCCTGTCTTCCTGATTGATACATTAATTAACAAACCCAGTGCCTGCTATGGGCAAGCCCTGTGCACGGCTTAAAGAAAAAGAGTTAAAGAGTATGGCTCAAATTTCTCATTCTAGTTGGAAACACAATCCACAGAGAGATAATGATCCTATGAAATCATTCACTGTAATGACAACTCTGTACATAGAACTTTATTGGAGAACAGAAGACGGACACCTAGCCCAGCCTGGGCCAAGGGCGTGGGATGGGGGCAGAAGGCGGGGGACACCCAGGTGGTGTGAGTGGGAAGAGAAAGCCAGGCAAATACAGAGGAGAAGGATACCTGGAAGGAGAGGCAGGTTCGTGTTTCTGCAGTATGAGGTTGAAATAAAGGATGAGAAAAAAAATTACGCAAAAAACCCCACAGGCCCAACACAGAGCCCCACATACTACAGATGCATTTCCAGACTGCCTCTGAGTGCTAAGAGATCAGTAAAGGTTCCAAGGCCCTTTTGCAGTAGCAATAGCTCCCCTAGAAATTAATCACGATAAATTAAAACAAATATGGCCAAATCTTTGTGTTGTAAAATATATTCTTAGTTGGGGTGGCACCTGTGGCTCAAAGGAGTAGGGTGCCGGCCCCACGTACGGGAGGTGGGGGGTGCAAACCCGGCCCCGGCCAAAAACTGCCAAAAAAAAAAAATAATATAAATAAATAAATAAATAAATAAATATACTCTTACTTATTAAATCATCAGCTTGTAATTTTTTTTTTTTTCTACCTAGTCAATTCTTCCTCAGAGTAATGTGGATGAGCCCCATTTCCAAGGCCAGGACCTTTAGAAGAATGTGGAATCTGGGCTGATGCCTGTAGTTGGCTGACGGAGCCTCCTTATCGCACCCAGATGGTGCTTCGTGTCCAGGACTGCTTCTGGAGGAGGGTGACCCACTGTCCCCAACTCGAGCCACTCACTGTACCCTGACCTAAAACAATGGCCACTGCAAGCAGGACCGGGGATGAGATCTGGCCAGCTCCAGACCCAGAAACACCACAAATGGAAAAGCAGATTAACCTGAAAAAGAAAACTCTGTCAAAGCCTTTACAGGCTAGGAGTAAACCAAGTACACCTGTGAATAGAAGCGTCTGAGACATAAATAAGCTGTAGAGAGGGACATGCTCATGCAGAGAGTGGGAATCCTAGAAATGTGAATTTATTCTCTTTGCCACCCAGGGGAGCCAGAGACTCATGCAGATCTTATTCAAAGCTGTCCAAGTTACAAGCCCGGGCAGGGAAAAGCAGTATTTTAGTGTGGACTTTTGCAGTTGCAGGCAACAATAACAACAACAAAACAACCAACTAACCAACAAAATAAAACAACTGAAACAAAAGGGAATGTACTGACCCACGTAACTTGGGAGATTCGGGGCATCTGGTTTAGGCTCAACCAAGGGCTCGGTGACATCATCAGGACTTGCTTTTTCTCTGTCCACCTCTCAGCTGAGCTTGGTTCTGTGTCATTTTCCTTGTCAGATAGGCTTTCCTTGAAGCGGAGGAGGGCAGGGAGAGGGTAGCGGCAGACCTGGCAGCTCTGGGGTGACAGCTCTTACAGCTTGTGAGAGAAAAGCCAGCGGGCTCGGCGCCTGTGGCTCAACAGGCTAAGGCGCCAGCCACGTGCACCTGAGCTGGCGGGTTCGAATCCAGCCCGGGCCGCCAAACAACAATGACGGCTGCAACCAAAAAATGGCCGGGCGTTGTGACGGGCGCCTGTGGTCCCAGCTACTTGGGAGGCAGAGACAGGAGACTCGCTTGAGCCCAGGAATTGGAGGTTGCTATGAGCTGTGATGCCACAGCACTCTATCCAGGGTGACAGCTTGAGGCCCTGTCTCAAAAAAAAAAAAAAAAAAAGAAGGAAAAGCCAGTGGATGTGACCTGGTGACTCTGGCAGAAGTCAGTGCACAGGGTCACCTGTTCACGCTAAACCCACCAGGACCCCAGGGGCTGCCACACAGACATGTCGGGGGCGGGGGAACCATAAAGCACCCCTCAACAGCTGGGAAGAAGGACCTTCCATTCACCAAGCCCCTCTGCACAGTGTCAGGCGTCACACCCCCATCTTCTTAGATCACCTCCCACAGTCCCTCTGAGAGAGGCACCTTCTATTACCATTCCCAATTTACAACTGAGAGTAAGGCTCGGCTGGATCAGGTAATTTCCCTAAGGACAACTGGTAAGCTGCACAGCTAGGTTTTTTTTTTTTTTTTTTTGAGACAGAGCCTTAAGCTGTCACCCTGGATAGAGTGCTGTGGCATCACAGCTCACAGCAACCTCCAATTCCTGGGCTCAAGCGAGTCTCTTGCCTCCGCCTCCCAAGTAGCTGGGACTACAG
>CAUYRH010174821.1:0-31421 GCA_963574655.1 Perodicticus potto | reverse complement strand
CCCAAGTAGCTGGGACTACAGGTGCCCGCCACAACGCCCGGCCATTTTTTGGTTGCAGCCATCATTGTTGTTTGGCAGGCTTGGGCTGGATACAAACCTGCCAGCTCAGGTGTACGTGGTTGGCACCTTAGCCTTTTTTTTTTTTAAATAGAGTCTTATTATGTTGCCCTCAATAGAGTGTTCAACGTCACAGCTCACAGCAACCTCAAACTCTTGGGCTTCAGCGATTCTTTTGCCTCAGCCTTCCAGTCCCAGTAGCTGGGACTACAGGTGCCCGCCACAATGACCAGCTATTTTTCTGTTGCAGTTGCCATTGTTGCTTAGCTTTGAACCCACCAGCCTCAGTGTATGTGTCTGGCACCATAACCACTGTGCTACGGGCGCTGAGCCCATACATACTTTTTGTAATATCCAACACCACAGATAAGCAAAATAGGCCTCAAATAATCTGCATGTGGCCCATGGGCACAGGTTGGACACCCCTGCAAGGGTGAATTTGATAGTACATAAATTATGACTCAATAAAGCTGATTTTTAAAAAATTATATAACTGTATTTATTCTTTGCATACTTGCTTTTTGAAAGCACTCATACCATGCTTTCCTCTAAACTCCACAGCATTCAACACAAAGACGACTTCCGTGACCAAATGTGGGGTTTTCCCCCCACACTGAGACATAGCTGAGAGTCCTCTAAATCAATTCTGATGCCATTTACCCAGAGATAGCACCCGGTCCCACAGATTAAGGGGGGCTCGCTCCCCAAGACTGGCCCCTCCGTCCCACCAGTCATAAGTCCAAGCCTCCAGAGAACTTCTGACCAACTGGCTTCAAATTGGTGTCCCCACAAACCCCCTCGTTGGATTCAATTAATTCACTAGAGCAGCTCGCAGAATTGAGGAAACATTCACATCTGACAGCCAGATAAAGAGACACGTTAGGTGTCTGGGAGGACCTGGAGTGTAACAGCATCTGTCCCCTGCAGCTGGGGTGAGCCACCCTCCACAGCTGTCCTCACATTCAGCCAGCTGGAAGCCCAGGAAGCCCAGTCCTCTCAGGTTTTTGTGGTCAATTGTGTCAAATGTGATGAGCCTTCAGCGCATGGGATGGAACTCTCTCTAAAGGGTCTTCTGACCCATAATCAGAAATCAGGGTTGGTTTTTTTTTGAAGGCCCACTCCTGAGACCTAATACACCCAACTGTAACAATGAAAGACAGGAACCAGGACTGTTGAAGAGCCAGGAGCTATGAACACAAACCAACACCGTGTACACCGTAACACCACAATGCCCCTTTCCCTGCACTCTCAAAAGCATAGCGGCTTGCATTGTAAGTTACATTTATCTGTTCATAACAAAAATCTTACAAGGTGGGGAAAGGAAGAGCAGAGAGAATGCCTTTTCATACCTACCTCCTCTTGAAATATCAAAGCTGTTCAATGAACCTAGCCTCCTTAACAATAAAAATCTCTGAGCAGGCTGGGTGAGGTGGCTCATGCCTGTGATCCCAGCACATGGGAGGCCAAGGCAGGTGATTACCTGAGCTCACAGGTTCAAGACCAGCCTGAGCCAGAGTGAGACCCCATCTCTAAAAATAGCTGGGCGTTGTGGAGGGTGCCTATAGTCCCAGCTACTTGGGAGACTGAGGCAAAAGCATCGCTTGAGCCCGGGAGTTTGAGGTTGCAGTGAGCTATGACACCACGGCACTCTACCAAGGGTGACAAAGTGAGACTCTGTCTCTCAAAAAAAAAAAAATCTCTGAGCAAAATTAAAATTTTAAATTATATTAATATTTTATAAATATAATTTTTTACAAAATCGCTCCCTCGCTCAACTTCGAGTGCCCCCAATTTCACCAAGAGACTGTTCTTCCTCCATCTTCAAACAAAGAGAAGCTGTTTCAATATCATTGGTGAACACCCATATTAAGTCACAGCTGTCACATACATTTCAAAAGACTGGTTTGTCACATAGAGGCACATAAACTTCTGGGAGGCTGGAGTAGTTATTATTAGCTCAGTAGTTTTCAAAGCTCATTGTGCAGGTCATGAGCAGGTGGGGTTGGGATGCTGTTTAAAATGCAGATTCCTGGACTCCACCCATAGATGATCTGATTCGGAAGATCAGCTGGGTGCTCAGGACTCTGCTTTCCTAACAGTCTCTGCCAGCGCTCCACTGCAGATGGTCACTAGACCACCTCTGAGGAACAGTGACAGTGGCATCAAAAAGGAAAAAGGGGACAGCAAAGGAAGGCTAACGGTGCCAAAGTCAACCTCTGCTGACTTCCTGGCTGTGCCAAGGGCTGGCCTGGTGGACAGACATAATTAGCGTGCATAAAGTGATTTCATATCTTTGGGTGGAAAATCATCTAAGCATGCCAAATATCAATATTGTGTTTCATCCGAGAGCCTCTGTTCCCTTTCTCCTGCCACACCTTTCAAACTGTGGTGACGGGAACAATAACAAGCCTGTGTTACTTGGCTTCCTCAGAGCTGTTTCTTATGTATCGCCTTAAAACCATGTGTTCATTGTTATACAAATTTCAAATTAGGAGCATGATTGGAAAAAACAATGTCAGATATTTAGTCTTTGTCCTTTTTCTATTTTTTTCCCCCTACCTCAAAAAAATATGCTTTATGGGGCACATTTCTGCATAGCGGCCTAAAGTGCCTCACATTTTTATCTAACTTTCAACATTAAATTCCTTAAGAGTTCCAGGTGGAAGTGCAAAATATTTTCATAACCATTACATCATTTTATAAGCAAGCGATGTGGAATGGAATAAAGAGTGAAAAGTTAATCACAAGGAAAAGAGAAAACCTAAGCTAGTTTCCAAATCCCTTTATTGATCAAGGAGAAGGGCTGAGACCAGGTGGCAGGGGATCAGCACCTACCATCAGCGCTGCTCTCCGTGGGTTCTACGTGCACAGATTCAACCAACTGTGGATTGAAAATATTCAGGGAGGAAAACTCCACAAAGTTCTAAAATGCAGAACTTGAATTTGCCATGCCCTGAGTCCTACATTGAATCCACGGGAGTGGAGTGAAGGCATTGTATCAGGTATTATAAGAATACAGAGATAATTTAAAGTTGAAGTCCCCAACCCCGGGCCACAGACCAATGGCCTGTTAGGACCCGAGCTACAGACATCACAGCCTGACCTCCGCATCTTGTCCCGTCACCTACGGTGCCCCCCTTTACCCCGCCCACCTTCCCTCTCCCCTTTCCATGGAAAACTTGTGTTCCATGGAACTGGCTCCCAGTGCCAAAAACATTCCAGTCCATGGCCTGTTAGGAGCTAGACCACACAGCAGGAGGTGAGCAGCTATTCGGAAAACTTCATCTGTATTTCAAGCTGCTCCCCATACTCGCAACACAGCTTGAACTCCACCTCCGGTCCCATCCCCCACCCCCATCATCTTCTGTGATGGCAGTCCCTGAGGCCAAAAGGTTGGAGAACACTGATTTAAAGTATACAGAAAAATATGCATGGGTTCTATGCAAACACTATGAATTTTATGTAAGAGACCTGGGCATCCTTAGATTTGGGTATCCTTGGGGTCCTGGAACCAATCCCCCAAAACACCCAGGGATCATTGTAGACAAAAAAACCTAGTCCCAGTTATGCCACTGGCTGGCTATCTGGCTTTAGGAATCCCCTGAACTCCCTAAGCCTCCTTCTTGTGTGAAACAGTGGAGACTGGTTAGATGAATGCTGGTACCTCTTACAAACGAACCTTGACAAGTGTAGGTCTGTCTAAGTGCATCCTTCTTTTAAAGATAGATTCAGGCTCAGCACCTGTGGCTCAAGCGGCTAAGGCACCAGCCATGTACACCTGAGCTGGTGGGTTCGAATCCAGCCTGGACCCACCAAACAACAATGATGGCTGCAACCAAAAAATGGCCGGGCATTGTGGCAGGCGCCTGTAGTCCCAGCTACCTGGGAGGCAGAGGAAGGAGACTCACTTGAGCCCAGGAATTAGAGGTTGCTGTGAGCTGTGATGCCACAGCACTCTATCCAGGGTGACAGCTTGAGGCTCTGTCTCAAAAAAAAAAAAAAAAAAAGATAAGTTCAGCAAAATACAGTGAAATAGCAATGCAGCCAATTCTTGGTTATCTTTTCCAATAGAGGAAAATATTACAGCAAATCTTCCAAAAGCACTATCTGCCAGTTTAATGAGGAAGAAAGGAGGCTACAATCGGCCAACGTAAGAAGATAGGAGAACCCACTCAATCTTTGCATCATTCAGAACATGAGCCTGAACTGAGCTCTACCATCTCGGTTTCCTTTTCATATAGCCCAGACCTAGTCAGGAGGGGTTGTGTAATAGGTGGAGAGAAATTGCTTTAGAAATTCTTTACTGGCCAGGTGCTGTAGTTCATGTCTATAATCGTAGCAGTCTGGGAGGCCAAGTTGGAGGATTGCTAACCTCAGAAGTTCAAGACCAGCCTGAGCAAGAGGAAGACCCTGTCTCTGCAAAAAATAAAAAAATTAGCCAGGCACGGTGGCATGTACCTGAAGTCACAGTTACTTGGGAGGCTCAGGCAAGAGGATTGCTTAAGCCCAGGAGTTTGAGGTTGCGGTGAGCTAGGCTGACACCACAACACTCTACCCAGGATGATAGAGCAAGACTGTCTCAAGAAAAAGACTTCTTTCCTGTGAGCTGAGTTGAGTATAAAGAGAAAGGCTCCTCCCTCTTTCTGACTTCTAATGGATTAAAGATAAGGCTAACAGATTCTCAGCCACTAAACGGACAATGATGGTGTCTATGGAACAGCTACTACACAGGAACTAAGCACCAAGGGAAATTCCAAAGACTGTTATTAAAGGTCCCCCAGCTTCATGGAATTTATAATCTATCTGCTGAGGGAAAACACTAACACACCTGAGACAGGTACAGAAAAATGATTAACTTGGCTCGGTGCCTGTGGCTCAACAGGCTAAGGCGCCAGCCATGTACACCTGAGCTGGTGGGCTCAAATCCAGCCCAGACCCACCAAACAACAATGACAGCTGCAACCAAAAAATGGCTGGGCATTATAGCAGGCGCCTGTAGTCCCAGCTACTTTGGAGGCGGAGGCAGGAGACTCGCTTGAGCCCAGGAATTGGAGGTTGCTATGAGCTGTGATGCCACGACACCCTATCCAGGGTGACAGCTTGAGGCTCTGTCTCAAAAAAAAAAAAAAAAAAGAAAAGAAAAGAAAAATGATTAACCAATATATCTCAGTGTAAATATTGCTAGTTGGAGAAAAGGAAACAATCTCCATAAAAAGAATCTGACTCCACCATCTACATGGTGAACTAAAATAAAAGATATGAAGAGAACCCCCCAGATTGGGTCTACTGTGTGACTGGCTCATGCGTCGATCATCACTGCTTGGAAATTAGATCAAACTACCCTTTGCTAGCAAGACACTGTAATGCTATTCACGATGAAATTTCAGAGAGGGCTCAGAAGCGCTTTTTAAAACTTTGATTTTTCAAGTTCCCAAGGGGAGTCAACTTTTTAAGAAGAGTCCTTTAACATGTTTTTGAAATCTTTTGTAACCTCTAAAGAAATATTTTTAAATTGGACTGGACAAGGAACAGAGATTCTTAATGGCAGTTTTGCATCTTGCTTGACAATTAGCTAGGAAAAAGAACAAATCCTATGGGTTTTGACTTCTTAGAGATTTTTTTTTCATAAACAAAAGAGAAGGTTCTTATAATGGAAACCTAGTTCCAAGATATACAACTTAAGAGAAATATGGGAAAGGAATTATTTTTCTCCAAAATACTTTCCTTCCTTTCCCTTCCTAAATGCTTATTGTGGTGAATTTTTTTCCCCCTGATAGAACAAGAGACTCTTATTTGCACAAAATAAACGGTGCAAGTAATCAAAAAATACTTTTCTAATGGAAGACAGATAAAAGGGGGGGGGGAAGCCCACTCCCTAACAAAAACAAAGAATAGCTCTAGCATTATAGTTCATATTCAAATGAGAGAAAACAAAACGAGCTTTTAGCATAATGATTTTGCTGTTAGGAACGTTCTATCCCCATTTTCGCATTTCAAAACACGTGCCAAACAATTCAGAGGTGCTGGAGAGAGCGTGAGGAGGATCAGAGAACAAGCACTTCTTGGCATCTGAGCCTCGTGTGCCACAGGCACAGAGTGGTTATGAAATTAAAAGTTGTTCCTCAAGCAAGAAGCTATGTCTGTTTGTCCCTTGAATACCAGGACTTCTATTTGAGTTTTGTTATCAAATAGGTGATCAGAACACTTAATTGCAGATCTAGCTGTGGGACAATTTATGAAGTAACAGGTTCGATTTAGTGAGCGCCTACTTTACACCTGATGCTTTATGTAATGTTGGCTCCGGTCTACACAACACCCTCAAGAAGGTCAACGCTGTAACTGTATAGATATAGAAACCGAACCTCAAATGCTTAAATAATTAACCCAACTTATAAATTGATCCCAGATTTGAATTCTGTTACTTCTAGCTCAAAAGCCTTGGCTCAGACGCCCCTTCCCCAACACCACCACCTCCCCCATCTACCCAGAGCCCTTATGCTTCTTCAGGCTCTTCTTATCATGGAGGAAACAAAACAATTCACATAGCTTGTTAATGAGTTCATGTGTTATCTGTCCAAGAATTGTACTGGAGAGAATAATATTTAAACTTGGGTCTCCAGTGGTAACATTTCAAAGCATCTCAAAAGGAAAGATTTTCTAAGGCCAAGGTGAAAGTTGAACACACCTCTCAAACCTCCCCACATAGGGCCACTGTGTTGCATAACGCTGAAATTGAAGAAAACGGTGGCCCCGTGGTGGTGTAGGGCACTACAGCATGGCCATGTGGCCCTGGAGGACTAGACCTCATGTTGTCATGTGAACTTATTGATCACCTCAGTCTAATGTCTGTTGAAGAGAAGATTGAACCCTAAGAGGTTAAAGTTACTGCCCTATTAATAGCAGAGCTAGAATAATTAAAATCTTGTGATAGAGACGGGAGAGAGTAGAAATGGGGAAGAGTGAGGAAACCAAAGCGTGAAAGAGGCAAGTTGGCTGCACTTCCAAGGGAGGTCTAACAGTTGATACTTAAATAAATAAATAAATAAATAAATAAATAAATAAATAAATAAATAAATAAAAATAAAATCCTGTTTCAACTGATTTGGCAACTCAGAAACCTAAGGAATAACCTGATAAATCACATGAAGTTTATCTCAGAAGACATGGACCAGAATCACAATCCAGCTACGAGATTTTCTTCTCAAATAAGGTACCAGATAATTCAACTCCAAACTTTCCAGTTCTTAAATCAGTCTTCTAAGCTCCATGGGTCCTTTAGGGAGAACTGTAACTTTTTTTTATAAAAGTGACCAAGTTTGGGAAACTCTTTCAGTCTCCTGATTGCAGAGTACTTAGCTAGCAGGCTAGAGCTTTGCTGTGGTGACTTTCCAACCGTGGGTGCCTTGGTTTTCAGGAAAGAGCTTCAGAAGCTCTAGAAACCATTTGATGTGCTCATTAGCAGATTCCCCACCTTAGACCAAAGAGAAGACGAGTCACCAGGAGAACTAATTGGAGAGGAGCATGGTGGCCGGTCACCTACCTGCTCAGCAACAACTTTGGGGCTTCCCCACCCAAACCGTGACCCAATCCCAAGTGATCCTGCCAATTGGGCTTGTGCTTCAGAGAAAAGTCTGTTGAGCATCAAGATACACAAAGAGTTCTACAGCTCCTGCAAGCCGC
The DNA here is from genome assembly GCA_963574655.1 of Perodicticus potto. Lineage (NCBI taxonomy): Eukaryota > Metazoa > Chordata > Mammalia > Primates > Lorisidae > Perodicticus > Perodicticus potto. The sequence goes on along the minus strand of CAUYRH010174821.1, from coordinate 23,684 downwards.
AGAAAGCTTCCTGAGCGGAGTTTCTGCACGATGGATGTTCATGCTGAGCAGACTGCTCAGGATAGCAATCACAGTTGTCATTGCTGTGAATATCCAATCTAAAACTGCTGTGCACACCACGAACAACTGAGGCACCAATTTTCATCAAAACAATGTTATTTTGTTAAAAGAATGAAACAGATGCCGGTATGAGCACTAATGCAAAGCTTAACAGCTGGAGCAGAGCAACCTCAGTTTATTAAGGGTTTGCATTTTTGTTTTTAACATATGATCATTTTTCTGGAAAGTTATTGCCTAACAGCCCTACCCTTACAGCACAGAGTTGTGAAAAGTACACATTACTAATTAGACTTTAGAACCGATTTTAATCCTCTTTGCTATGCTTACCCTATAAGGGATGTCAACACCAACTTTATTTTTGAAAGACAAAAACAAGACTGAAGAAAATTTTTTAAAAAATAAGTAGGTATCTTGTCTTTACAAGTTAAAAGGTGACACATAGAAGAAGCCTGGGCCAGGCACAGTGGCTCACACCTGTAATCCCAGCACTTGGGAAGTCCAGGCGGGTGGACTGGCTGAGCTCACAGGTTCAAGACCAGCCTGAGCCAGAGCAAGACCTCATCTCTAAAAATAGCCAGGCGTTGTGGCGGGAGCCTGTAGTCCCAGATACTTGGGCTTGGGAGGCAGAGGCAAGAGAATCACTTGAGTCCAAGAGTTTGAGGTTGCTGTGAGCCATGATGCCACAGCGCTCTACCAAGGGCAACATAGTGAGACTGTCTCAAAAAAAAAAGAAGCAGCAGCAGCAGCCTGGATGGTCTGCTCAGGCATTTCTTAAAAACAGGTCGCAATTTCCTAGGAGTTGGAGAAAGAGTTCAAGAGTGGTTTTTAAACTGTAAATGTTTTCAGAAAGCTGGGGCTAGACACCCATGTTGACTGGAGAAACAGTGAGAAAAGGGGGAAGACAAAAGGCCAGAGGGAAGTGAATGTGCTCAACCAGGAAGGGGAACCCCAGGCCAGTGAAATGCCCTGCCCTTCCACTGAGCTCCATACCATGCTACAAAGCTCTCTCGATGACAAAAGACAGACACCTGATTACCCCCCAGCCTGCCTTCAGCCTGCCTTTAAGTTCATCCCCATGGGATAGATGGTGGACAGAGAGTTGACGGTAATCTATGCAGCAGAAATGTGTACTTGGACTGGGAAGAGAACTGGAGGTAAAACTCACAAAGCCTCGCTCCAACACACCGCCCTAGCACCAGCGGTAACAGGGAGAGCTGCACTGATGGTTGCTCCTTCCCAGACAATCCCATGAAATAAGACCCCACTTAGACCCCAGAAAGTGCCAATATCATCCGAGATGCTGCTCCCTTTGTCAGCGAGTTACTGGAAAATTTTAAATTCTTCACACGAGGCCCATGGAGGACGCTTGACAATACAACTTGAATGTAGTTCAACCATACGATTATATCGTCCTATAATTTTGAAATTGAACCCGTCATACTCTCGATTGTTTTATAGGAAAGATTTTTTTCCAGTTAATTTTTTCCAATTTGACAGTGCCTTATTGAGCCACTGTTGCATGGCAAGCATACAGGGAAATGTGGATCCTACTACGGGGCCTGAAGTCGGGAGCAAATACATTACCGAATGTGAGAGGGGTGCTCTAGGAGAAGGAAACGCAGGCTGCTAACGGTGAGGCAGAGACAGAACAACTGAATTAATTTTTTTCCATCAGTTTCCTAAGTAAAATTCCTTTCCTAAAAGAATTCTCTTTTAGCTATTTAATATCGGTTCCTAATGGGCTGACTAGAATACTAATTTTCTAAGTAAGCCTTTCATTTAAACTTCCAGATTATAAATCGCTACATCATTCCATCATCCAGCAATTACTTGGGAACCTACTATGTGTGTAGTTAGCCAGTCTTTGGATTTCTAGATCATGAAGTGATGGCTTCATGAACCTCGAGTTATCCAGAAAACTTCAATCCTGGAACAGAAATATCTGAGTCTTTTGCTTGTTATTCTTTGCTCAGCTCTCTGGAAAGAATTCCACAAGAGTTCGGGTGAGACAGCTAAAATAAAAATAAAAACCACCTTACTGATCCAGGGAAATTTTACATCAGCATATCAAGTTATATCCAAATAGCCGATATGAAAATCACTATCCAGATTTCATAGCATAATCAAACAATAACAAGGAAAAAAAGTTCCTTCAAAATATGATCTAGGTAAGATAACCAACAATGTTTATCTTCCCCTGAGCTATTGTGATGATTAATAAGATAATGTTCACAAAGGACTTTGAAGGAGTAATGCAATGTACTTTGAAGCATTATCATTTTTTTATTAATGAGTTTTGATTCTGAGAGTGCCAATTGCACCACAGCCATGGTAAACCCTTGGTTGTCCCCACGAGGAGGAGAAATATGATATAAAAGAGAAGGTCATGGATAGTGGTGGATACACTTGCTCCAAGAGAAAGAAAGATCCTACAAGAGACGGAAGGTGTGAGTAAATCAACAAGAAAACAATTGAGAGAAGCAGGTGGTGTTAGGATGTGACCTGGGGCCACGTGGAGAAGGGAAGGCAGCTAACCCAGAGTGAACTAAACCAACCCAAAGTTGATCGTTTTGCATTCATTCATCCACTCCTGTACTCTTTGGCCAAATATTAAGCAACTCTGTGTGTCAGGCAAAGAGCTAAATGCTGGGGATATAGAAACAGGGAAAGCAGCCACTGTTTTCAAGGGTCTTGCCTTTCAGTAAGAGACATGGAGAAGGGGCAGATTAGTCTGGGAACAGACCCTTCGAGTTGGAGGGTTGCAGAGCGGATACATACAGGACAGAGAGTCAGTGCAGGAGGAAGTGCTCTGTTTTCAAAGAAAGGAAGTAATTGAAGAAATTCATGAAAGACTGTGTCTCTGTGATTTTTTTTTTTTTTTTTTTTTTGAGACAGAGTCTCCAGCTATCGCCCTGGGTAGAGTACCGGTGGTGTCCTCACTCACAGCAACCTCCAACTCTTGGGCTCAAGCGATCCTCTTGCCTCAATTTTTCTATTTTGAGTAGAGACAAGGGTCTCGCTTTTTTTTTTTTTTTTTTTTGCTCAGGCTGGTCTTGTACCCATGAACTCAAGCTATCCACCTGCCTTGGTCTCCCAGAGTGCTAGGATTACAGGTATGAGCCACCGTGCCCAGCCTGCGTCTTAAAGAAGGACAGAGGAGGGAAAGGTTATTCCAGGCGGAGGGAACATCTGTCACCTGGGCTACTTGTGAGTGGCACCCCTTAGAGGACCACAGACCACGCCAGAAGTGACCCTGGAGATGCGTTGAGTTTTACGTGGCCCAAGTGTTAGATAAGGTTTGGTCAGGCGTTAAGGACCTACCTGTTCTAAGAGTTAAGACGTATCTTAAAGGCATTGAGAACATTTTCAATGCCTCTTTTTAAGCCAGCGAGTAACATGATCATATGTATGGTTGGACAGATTTCTTCCACATTGGCATGAAATTGGATTAGGGAGAAGGCTGGGCTGGAAGCCTATTGGGGAGCCTCCTGTAATTATCCCCGCAAATGATTCTAAGGAATAAGGAGGAAGAGAGACAGATAGCACTCGTGAAAGAGACGACATCAGACTTGGGTTCTGATAAGAATGGGAACAGGGAAGCATCATGAAAGTCACTCTCAGGTTCATGATCTAGACTGTAGGTGAGAGCAAAGCCAGTCACTAAGAGCAGCAAAGGGGAGAATGGGAAAGCTGGTAGTGCAGAAAATGCGTGTTTTTCTTCTTTTCAGTGACTAACCTCACCACCCCAAGGACCCTGTGCCTCTTAAACTGCATGTATGTGGCAGGGAGAGAAGTCACACCAGGCAGAGGAACAAGGGCTCCAGAAGCAATTCTCTCCCTTCTTTCTCCCTTGGGCTAACTGCTTGCGAACACCATGCTATAACATGCACTCAAAGAGTTAACATTGTTTTAGGGACAAATTTCAAGCAAAACCTCTGTCATTCCCCTTTTAGATACCTTAGTAATGCCTAAATGAAAATAAAGGTTCAAATTAAGCTCAGAAGACTTTAATGGTGGAATGGATACATTATCTCTTAATTTCTTTCATGCATTAATTATTAACTTGCATTTTGTAAAAATTAGGAGTTTTAACAGGCGGTATTTATACTTATCAATTAAAAATGTACCTGTGCAGTTTGGGCATGATGGCTCATACCTGTTATCCTAGCACTTTGGGAGGCTAAAGCAGGAGGATCATTTGGGGCCAGGAGTTTGAGGCTGCTATGATGAGCTATGATGGCACCACTGCACTCCAGCCTGGGCAACAGTGTGACAGCCTATCTCAAAAAAAAAAAAGCAAAAGCAAAACATGTGCTTACAGTAATAAATATCTCAAACATCCTCAAAATGACAAATACATTTCCATGGCATAGACTTTAGAACATGAAGAATCATATCAATATAATAAGCCTGTCATAATTATAGGAGTACTCTACTTTTAAACAATCAAATGTCCAAATTTTTAAAATTTTAAAATCAAAAGTTAGAGACATAATATAAAGATTCATCAAATTTCCATTTTTTAAAAAATAGCATGTGTGGGGGAAACTCAAAATGTGATGATTTGCTAAACTTTGATTTAGTATTCTCTGAAGAGAAAATGATGTGAAGAAATCATAGTAAACTGTTAAAATTGCCAAGTTCCATTGTGTTAAAATACGATTTCAGATGTTTAGGAAAGTTTTTAATGTTATGTAAGAAGGGGAAGGCAAGTTGCAAAATGCTCAGAGGGGTTAGCCAAGAGACTCCCAAGTAAAATAAAATGTGTAGCCCAGACACCTTGTGAGTATTCTGAAGCCCCCCCATGGATGTTAGTTTCACCTACCCTCCCCAGGAGGCCAGATATGCAAATAGGTGAGTTAGGAGAGTGGCTGATGCCCCGGCTTTGTTGCCCAGGTAACCAAGAGTCTTAGAATAAGACCACTATTGGCAATTAGAATGGATGGAGCTTCTCTTTAATTTTTTTTTTCAAGTATAATAATAAAAGGACGGAGGAGTTTGAAGCCCACGAAAATAAAATTCTCCTCTTCTTACAAAAAGAGACACAGAAGAGACTGAGTTAAAGATATCCTCACTGAAATAATATTGGGAGAGTTAAGGAAGCAGTTAATGGCTTCTTTCTAATAAACTCTCTGCTCCCAATTAAAAATGCTTAATAATCGAAGCAGAAACAGAATGCATTCTCTAAGCAAGAACGGCCCAACAAATTTCTGCTCTTGGAAAAAGTTCAAGGTAATTGAAGAAGGTTTTCTATTTAGCTGAAGTAAGGACGATGACATTAAGTTGTCATTGAAAATATGTAGAACCCCTGTAAGTTGAACACCTAAGGGACTGTAACAAACTGGTCAACACATGGAGGTGGTCAATATGAGGAACTAGGCCATGGGGTGTGTGTCTAGTCTATGAAAATTAGGTCAAACTAACGATGTGGTCAGTACAGGGAGGTGGTCAACTTATGGAGGTTCTACTGTAGTACAATACAATGACAAAACTATGGCTCCATACCAAAGTTGGTATATCCTTTTATGAACAGTCTCACATCAGTAGGCATGCATATGTAAAACACTATTTTCCCCTACTTAATTGGATGTCATATTAATCTCCTAGGTCTACTATAACCATGTATCAGTGAACAGATGGCTTAAAACAAGAGACATTTATTTTCTCACAGTTCTAGTTGGAGACTAGAAGTTCAAACATCTAAGTGTCCACAGGGCTCCTTTCTAAGACTATGGCTAGAAACCCTCCTTGCCTCTTTCTTGAGGCCATTGACCTCTGGCATTCCTTTAGCCTCCTCAGAGTTAGAGGCTGACTCACTCCAATCTCTGCCTTTCTTCACACCACATTCTCCCTGTGCATCTCTAGGCATCATTTTCCCCCTTCTTTTAAGGACCCCAGGCACATTGGAGTAGGGCCCACCTTAATTTTATGACCTCATTTTAACTCAATTGCATCTGTGAAGAGCTTATGTCCAAATAAGGCCACATCCACAGGTATTGGATGTGAAGACTTCCACATAACAACTAGCAGTTCCCTTGATGTTATTATCAGTCTGATTCCATGGTTTTTCAGGCTCTTGTATTTATCAGCACAGTTTTCTTTAGGTACGTAAGATTCCGTCCAGTTGATGAAATCATACGTAAGCCAAAACTCACTTCTCCCACCCAGACTCTGCTGCAGCCTCCTCAGTCTGCGGGCAAGGAGTTTACTCTGCTTTTGCTCATACCCTCACCTTTTCTCCAGAGTTCACACCCCTACACTTGGGGTAAAATAGTGTGAAAAGAAAATGCATGTCATTTCCTCATCAGACAGCCCACGATGAGACTGTGACAGCCTCCGTGAATGATCAGGCCTGTGAATGGACTTTTCCACAGATTCGTGTGAGGTGGCCATTTCCCCAGGGAAATGGATTCAGTTACACCTTCAGGGTAGCTTGGTGGGAACACCCATATCTCCTTAGTGGCATGTCTCCATACGCAGTGTTGTCATAGGCCCCAGCAAACCTGAAGTCCCATTCTCACCAATCTTCTACAGCACCCAGCTCAGGGGCCACAAACAAAGAAAAAGACCCATTTTACACACAACTTAAAGAAAGAACTTGAAATGATAAACCTTGTGCCCTGGGGCCGACAAAGTGAGCTGACCACATGACAGCTAGTTCTCACTTCTTCCATAATACAGGACCCCATCGGTTGTGTGTGTAACAACATGGCCAGATGATCTCTCCCTAGCCTCTCCTGCAGCTTGGGGTGGCCATTTCACATAGTTTTGGTCAGTGAGAAAAAAAGCAGACAAAGTTCACAGATAGTTTTTGATTTCCTGATAAAAGGAAGCACTTTTGGCCAGCACCACCCTTTCCTATTTTCCTACCTCAGGAGCAGTATTAGTATGAAGGGCAGCAGCCAGCCGTGCCATGCAGTGCAGGCTCCAGTAAAAGACATGAAGAATCACAGAAGTGCAGGCCTTGGTCTCATACGCCTACTGAATCAAAGTGGATGCCAGCTCACCTCCAAACGTCTTCTCTATCATGTGAGAAAACCACATTTCTATTTGTTCAGTCCACTTTTCAAGTTAAAGCATTCCTAAATGGATCCTACCATGCCATGGTTAGCTGATGCTCTTTCTTCATGGGGACAGCTCTGCCAGATGGTGAAGAGTGCAGCTAGGGACACCCACAACAAGGAAACAAATGATCAATTTCTCTTCTTGCAGGTTGAAAATTTGCCACAGATTGTAAATCAAGAACACTTGTGGACCTTGCATTTAATGTTGACACCCATAGACCTGGTCAGTCCAACTTTCAAAACTAACCTTCAGTGAACTGACTGGTGACCATACTTTCCTGAGAACTTTTAAGGCTGATTTGATATGCTGCAGTTGTTTCAGGATAATAATCAGGGTCCTCTTACATCTTGATTATAGTGTGGATACTGATAAGTACCCTTGCCCTGTCTGAATCAGAAGTGGACTTGTATAGACGGAATGATCATATACCTATAAAAGACAAAATTAAACAAAATATCATGGAAACATAATCTATCATGGTTATCTTTGGGAAGTGGAGAGTTTTATGTATTTCCTAAACTATGTTGTCAGTTGATAAAAAAATAACAAAATAGGAATTTTTAATGATAATAAATAATTAAAATCTTGGGCAATTTTCTCACATCTCAAGGACTAAAATTAGCACAATTTCTATAATGGTGCCAGAAGTCTGGGACAAATTACACATGTATTAGCAATTTTCTGCCTAAGGAAATGGGGCATCCAGAGATTCTGTGACAGCAGGTTGCATTTCCTACAAAATTCCCTCCTCCACTCACCAAGATGGGGTCTTGCTCTTGCTCAAGCTAGTCTCGAACTCCTGAGCTCAAACAATCCTTTTGCCTCAGCCTCTCAAAGAACTAGGATTATAGGCATGAGCCACCACACCTGGGCTCTTTGCCCATTTTTTAATTGGGTTATTTGGTTTTATATTTTTTAGTTGTAATAGTTTCTTTATGTACTCTGAATATTGGATAAGTCCTTATCCAAGAAAAGTTCATAAATATTATCTCCTATTTCATATAGGTTTCCTTTTCACTTTGTTGATTTTACCCATTGGTGCATGGAAGTTTTAGTTTGATGTAGTCTTGTTTCCCTACTCTCACTTTTGTTGCCTGTGTATTTGGTGTTTTACCTAATAAGATATTGCCCATTCCAATGTCATGAACATTTTCCCCTCTGTTCTCTTCTAGGAGATTTTCATTTCAGGTCTTATGTTTAGTTCTTTAATCTACTTTGCATTACTTTTTGCATATGGTTATGAGGTCTTATCTTCCCTCCTTTACATGTGGGTCTCTAGTTTTCCCAATATCATTTGTTAAAGAGATTGTCCTTTCTTTATTGTGTAGTCTTGGCACCTTTATTGAAGATTATTTGATCACACATAAAAGAGTTGATTCCTGGGCTTTCTATTCTGTTTTGTCTGTCCTTTTGTGTGTCAGTACCATACTATTTTGAATACTATAGCTTTAGAACATGTTTTGAAATCATGAACTGTGGGGTCTTTCACTTTGCTCTTCTTTCTCAAGATTATTTTTGGCTGTTTGAGGTTCTTTGAGATGCCATATGGATTTTAGGATTTTTTTTCTACACCTGCAAGAAATGTTGTTGGGATATTGATAGTTATTGCATTGAATCTATATATATCACTTTGGGTAGTATAGACATTTTAATAATATTAAATCTTTCACTCAGTGAACACAGGCTATCTTTCCATTCGTGTGTATCTTCTTTAATTTCTTCTAGTAATGTCTTATAATTTTTGTTACACAAATCTTTTGCTTGCTTGGTTAAGCTTATTACCCAGTATTTTATTCTTTTTGATGCCATTAGAAATGAGATTGTTTTCTTAATTTTCTTTTGGATTGTTCCTTATTAGTGTATGAAAACACAACCAATTTTTGAGTGTTGTTTATATCCTGCAACATTGCTAAATTTCTTTATTGGTTCTAACTTTTTTTGGTATATATATTTAAAGTTTTCTGTATATAAGATTATGTCATCTGTGAACAGAGATAATTCCACTTATTGCTTTTGAATTTAGATGCTTTCTATTTCTTTTTCTTTCCAAATCATTCTGGCTAGGACTTCCAGTAGTATGTTTCACAGAAGTGGTAAGAATGGGCCCCTGTGTCTTGCTCCTGATGTTAAAGGCAAGCTTTTCAGTTTTTTACCATTGAGCATGATGTAACCCGTGAATTTTTCATGTACAAACTTAAGTTGAGATAATTTCCTTGTATTCCTAGTTTTTGACTGTTTTTATCATGAAAGGGTATGGAATTTCGTCAAATATTTTTCGGTATCAACAAGGATTGTCATGTGATTTTTGTCCTTTGTTCTGTTAATGGGGTGCATTATACTGATAGATTTTGGTATTTCAAAATATCCTTGCATCCCAGGATAAATCCCAGTTGGGGTTGTGGTGTATAATCCTTTTAATGTGCTATTGAATTCGGTTTCCTAATGTTTTTAGGATTTTTGCATCAAAACTCATCAGGGATGTTGGTTTATAGTTTTCTTTTCTTATACATGTGATATGTTTATCTGGAGCAGTTGAACAATTTTTAATGTGTAATGGAAAACACACCTCAGCCATGAAAGTATCATGTTATAATAACAGGAACAAATTAAGTTTATAATGATGACCCTGAATTCTCAAAGAGGTTAAATAATGTTCATCTTCCTTAAGAAAGCAGGAAAGTGCATTGTTGCTTCTAATAATAATGGTTAATTTTTTTAAGGCTCAGTGTTAACAGAAATATTTGCGAGCTACCTAAAAAGGTCCTCTTAATGTTAGATTAATAAGATATAACTAGCATTCTAGTGGTTCTCTCCTATGACATAGCTATACTAGAAACCAAAGAATGCCACAGAAACCAGGCTTTTAGTGTGTGGTTTTACGCCTAATTCATGTGAGATTAAGAGAACTGCAGATCATAACACATCTTTCATTGTAGAGACACTCAGAACTCTAACACAGTGTAGAATGGTGACCAAAGCTGTCTAAGGAAATCTACCTGTTTTGATCCCTGCCCCTTTGGAGCTGAGAGTGATTTTGTGCACTTGTTTAGAAAGCATTCAATAGAAATTACCCATTAGTACTTCCGTCTAAAACTGCAAAATCAATTTTGGAATACAAAGAAAGAAAAATTCTTTTGGCTTCTGAAATGAATTCTTTTTTCCTCTCTTCATTTAATATTTGTTTTGCTAAATTTTTCTGTGTCTCTGTTGATGGTATTTACTGTTCAGTTGCTAATGTAGTTTTTGGTCTTTAAAGCTTTTAACCTTTCATCTTCAGTAATTCAAGTGGGATTAAGAAAACTCTTTCACTTTCCCTAGGTCCAGAAATTGATCTTCCATCAATTTTCTTTTCAGACAGCCCAAATATTTTGTTACCTGTGGGTACTTAGAATCAGAGAGGCCTTTCTGTTTTAGTGATCCTTTTAGAAGCGCTGCTTATTGTTATTTTTTTCTTTCTTCTTCTGATTAATGTTTTCTTCCTTCCTTCCTTCTTTTTCTCTCTTTCTTTCTTTTCCTTCTTTTCTTTCTTTTTTTCTTTTCCTTCCTTTTTTTCTTCCTTCCTTCTTCCTTTTTTCTCCCTCTCTATTTTTTTTTCACTCTCCTTCTGTCCGAGGGAATGTCAGGCTCTTCGAGGAGCAGGGGACTGTTAGATTTGCATACGGTCATAGGAAAAATTCAGATTTCAAGAAGCTGTATTCTTTTCTTTTCCTTTGGTGGGTTAGTTTTTTGCTTCTTAATAAATTAATAGTTCACATCTAATTTCAAAACCCCGACATGTCTTTTTTTCACATGGTTATTCACCTTTCTGAATCACCAAGGTAATCTTTGCCACAAACTGTGGTAGATATTTTAACTGTGAAGTTATTTCCCCTCATGGCAAACAACTTTAATTGAGAGGCTCGATTATCCCTTTGGCCTTCAAAAAATCCCAGTGTACTAAGATTGAATCCAATTTAAATTCCTTTGTATGATAAATTCTTCAGTGATGTAATAATATAATCCTATTTCCAATGATATAGACATTATGGAAATACTTTTTTGCCATGTCTCTACTTTAAAAAAAAATTTTCTTTTTCCAAAATTTTGCAGCACATTTGCTCAAAAATAGCATCCTTGGGTGTTTCTTCAGGGTTTTAATTATATCAATCTTTTTATAAGAGGATTTTGAGGTAGAGCCTAGCACATTCCATTCACGCACTGCAGTGATTAATTCCTATTGCTGCTCAGTCACTTGTTACTTTATTTTTAGGGGCAAATTTATAGCAAGTCCTAGATCACATGTACAATGGTATTTGAAGTATCTGCAGCTGCTTACATAGCAGAAGTTCCAAGCTACATTCCTGTTGTGAATCATAGGTTTGTGAGGATGGTACCACAACCAGCAAGAAAAAAAGAATTAGTCTCATGGAAGTGTGCATGCACTTATACGTACATGCACAAATCTCCAAAGGATTCCTAGTATGCAAAATTTGGAGCATTCTTTAAGTGTCTTATCAGGAAGAGGTCCCTTTCAAAGAATGCTATTTACATCTAGTCAAATAAATTCTTTAATTAAAAATCTCTGATGCTCCTAAATGCATACATACATACATGTGCATCTATATATCACATACACATACATACATATGTATTTGTATATATGTCCTATAGATGGCCTAATAGATTCTTTCTAGTTTAAAAATTCTGTGGTACATTATTCTCTATCATATTCCATCATGGAACTGCCAATGAGCAATTTTTTTTGAAAACATCACTGTCAGATGTTGCTGCTTGTTTTAGGATAATAGAGAATTTATCAAGGCCTTTCTAGTCCAATTACCATAACCTGCTTTGCATTTGTATAGATTTAACCTAAATAGAAATCATACAAGTAACTGCCTGCAATGTAAGTTAAGCATTCAGATCCTAGAGTTTGATTGCTGGGCCTGAGGCTTGGTTCTACTATTTCCTAACTTGGTGGACAAGCGAGTTCCTTCATCTCTCTGTGCCTCAGTTTTCTCTTCTGCCTATGTTACAGGGCTGCTGTACAGATGAAATGAAATAATGCACACAAAAATGTTTAGACAGTTTGGGGCCCTTGATAAGCTTTTAGTATATACAAGCTATTTTTGCTATCCTGGAAGAGGGGAGAGGGATAGTGCTTAGGTAGTGCTCTTGAATGAGCTGAGTGGAAAGAAAGGCCACCATAGAAACAGGTGCACTGTGGAAATGAGCATGTGTCTCTTCAAGTAGTATCCAGCAGAACACTTCAAATTCCTCAAGGATGGTATGATCTTTGAGCATGAAAAACTCTTGAGCCAAGATGGGTTCCATCTCAAGAAGAAAGGGACAATTGTCTCAGATGGAGAAGAGCTAAAATAGAGAAGAAAGTACTTATATAGACTTACTAGTACTGATCAATGCATTCCTGTATGAAGAAATTATGCAGAGAAAAGTTTATTTCCCTGAGAAAAACATTACTATATTTTGCCATGTAGAATGCATACTTTTTTGCTCAAATTTTTTGAAGAGAAAATGAAGATGTGCATTATACATGGGTAGTACTAATTACATAGATAATTTATACCTATATAAATGTTTTTAATTCTCTTATTTATACTTTTGCATCAAAAGTGTAATTCTAGAAAGCAATAAAAATATCTGTTTGCAAAATAATACCTGGAATACAGTAATCAGTTTTGTTGAAACTTACAACAAACTTACCACAAACTTGCAAAGAAAGCAATTACAGCCAGTGAAGGGCAACGTATTTCTTTCCTCTACATATACTTTAGGAAGAAGCTAACAATCTAGCTGATATTTTTACAAAAATTATTAGAAAACCCTTTGTAAATTTTTTTCCTGAAAGTTTAGGCCAAAAACGTGGGTGTGCATTATACATAGAAGTACATTATACACAGCAAGATACAGTATTATGTGATGCAAAATACAAAAACATTTAATATTACTATAAGATATTCTTATAACTTTACCTCAATAAATATGGTTTCAATAAACTATAATATAAAACCCCAGGAGATAGGGAAATTTGTCAATTTGTTCCCAGTATATTCCAGGGCCTAGTACATAGTATATACTCAGTAAATTTTTGCTAAATGGACCAATTTCATATGACCTTAGGGAAATATTCATGACCTGGTACATTTAATTATGAGAGATATTCTAGAATGTCTTATTTTTGAACCCTAGTTATGAGAATGAAGATGATGGAGGTGGGGAGTGGGATATTTTTCAGAAATGAGGAATAGCACAGAATAAAAATGAACAACGTTCCCCTTCGAAAAGGAGTTGGATTAACACCATTCTGTGTTAGTACTATGAAGAGTTATCAGAGTAAGCATTTTTCTTCTCATCAGAAAAGCAAGGAAGTCTATACCTATAAGGCAATGTACACTTTTTCTTCTTTTTTTCCTAATTAACTCAGAATTCAATAAAAGTTTGACCCTTTCTCATAAGAAAATAATAGGAAAGTTGGAACTATCTAAAGACTAAAGTAGGTAAGTTTGGAAGGATGTCACTAGATAGTGTTGAGGCAACAGAAAATAACTGGGAGCCAGCACAGCCCCAAAATTCATCCAGCCAAGTCAAGCTGTGGCTTCAGCTTAGTTATTATGATGACAAACCTATACGTAGATACTTGATTAAACTCCTGTTTTGTTTTGGGTGTGTTGGGTTTATTTCTTCTCATCTGGTTCATTATTAAACAGTCATCTCAAACTTACCACAGCTAAACTAAAAAAAGATAAGGATGGGACATTTGAGCACCAGAACAGAAAACACAAGCATGAGCACTATCCCCCTTGAAACAACAGGAGAAGATGGGGTAGAGATTTAAAATACGCCAATGATGCTGGATGTTTACTGCCAACTCCTCTGAACATCTAGTTCCATCCAGATAGGAAATTTCACTGTATAGAATCTTGACACATTTTAACAAAAAGTGATGTTTTTTGGAAACAAATTATACAGAGAATAAATTGAAAAATAAAATTGATAGGCTACAAAGTGGTAGCATTTTTATCGCTTGATAGGCAGAATTTAGTAAATGAGGTCTCATTAAAATAAGAACTTACACTGAGACTCGGTGCCTGTAGTACGATGGTTATGGCGCCAGCCACATGCACTTCGGGCCAGCTGGAAAACAATGACAACTGCAACAAGAAAATAGCTGGGCATTGTGATGGGCACCTGTAGTCCCAGCTACTTGGGAGCCTGAGGCAAGATAATTGCTTAAGCCCAAGATTTTGAAGTTGCTGTGAGCTGTGATGTCACTGCACTCTAGCACTCTAGCAAGGGTGACATACTAAGACTCTGCCTCAAAATAAAAAAAAAAAAAAAAAAGAACTTGCATTGATAACTAAAAGCTGGACTGTATAATGCCTTGCCTTACTACTCTTAATCCTAAGAAGCATTTTGCATTGTCAGCTAATCCCAAAACGTTTTGAGATTTTATGCTTTCCTTTTGGACCAAAGAAGTTATGTCAGTGTTTGAGCTACTTCTGTGTTCTCTGCAACAGATTGATCCCTGAGCCACTGGATCCTATCTATGACCCATTTGAGGAAATAATGAATTTGCCTGAAAACTTGTCTCTTTGAAGGCAATAATTGTTCAGTCCTGGACCATTGCACTAACTACAAGTGTCACACCATTGTCATTGTGTCGACATTTTTTGCTCCCAGAGGCATATTTACCCTTCACTTTTATAGGCTTCTGCCAAGGCCCTGGGAGGCACCCAACAAATTGTTCACATGTTTTTGTGAAATTTCCAAAAGTAAAATATTTTAACCGCAATGAAGAAAGACTGCTGTCGTCTTTCCACTGTAACTTCTGCAATGTCACAGTCTCCTCTTGTTAAATGATGTTGGAATGGCCACAGGCATTTGGGGGGATATATCCAAGGCAGTGGTTCTCAATGGGAGAAAAGCTGCCTCCATTGGCAATGGGGTCATGTGGCAATATCTGGAGACCTTTTAGGTTGTCATCACCAAAGGCATAATATTGGCCTCTCAAGAATTGAGGCCAGGGATATTGTTAAACATCTTAAAATGTTTACAGGCCACCACAACAAAGAATTACCCAGGCCAAAATGTCAGTAGTGCCACTGTTGAGAAACCCTGCTCTAAAAGGAGGTTAAACAGAGAATATATTTAGTTTGAATTTGGTGGATATATGCTTTTACTTGGTTTACACTCCTTTGTAGAAAAAATACTTCCAACATCCATTATGCTCCTCATTCCAAGTTGTGCCAGAAAAAGACAAGGCCAAAGGTTGCTCTGCTCTAGGAAAGAGGGAATATGTTTGGGATAATGCGGAAAGAGCAAGAATTAGAAGGAGCCAAAGCTAGTCTATGAAATAGTCATAGACTATTCAAGATGCAATTCTCAACATCAAGTCAAAAGAGACATCTTTTGTCAGGAACATGCCCTAAAAAGGAAAAAGTATAATAATACTTGCTCACCATATTTGTTTTCTTTCTCATAGGAACTGCTCAAAATAACTGATCAGAATTTCTATATTTGTGGGTTGCAGGTGTCATGGTCAGTTTGATGGAACACGATGGACTGGGTGGCTTGTTAACAACAGAAATTTATTTCTCACAGTTCTGGAGGCTGGGAAGTCCAAGATCAAGATGGTGGTAGATTTGGTGTCTGGTGAGAGCCAGACCGCTGCTTCACAGATAGCCGACTTCTGTGTCCTCATGTAGCAGCAAGGATGAGAGATCTCTCTGGGGCCTCTTTTTTTTTTTTTAAATACATGTATTTTATTATTCTTCATTACATTATTCCCCCCCCCCCCCCAGTGGTAAGACAGAATTGATTTACAGAAAAAAAATACAGAAAACACTAAAGCTCCTGGTAGAGGGAGAAAATTCAAGTGGGGAGAGAAAAGCTCTCTCCGTTCCTCTCCCGGTCTTTTCCCGTCTCCTCCTTTAGGCCTTTAGCCTCAGGGTATATATAGGCGTATGTGTTCCTTGGCCAGGAAAGGAATGAATACAGTCCCTTCCGCCGGGGGCAAGGTGAATGAGTGTATCAATGAATGGATACAGTCCATTCATGGTCTGGGGCCTCTTTTAAAAGTGCACTAATTCTATTATAGAGGGCTTCACCCTCATGTCCTAACACTTTCCAAAAGCCCTACTTCTAAATACTATCACATTGGGTGTTAGGATCTAACATGTGAATTTATAGGGGTCTTAACAGCAAGGTACAACTCCATAAGCTATGGGCTTTATGCATCTCATCAATAACAACAACGAAAACCACATTTTGATCAACCATACTAGAGAAAACATTAGATTATCTGTTTAGTCTCTATATAGGAAATATTACAAAAATATTGTTAAATAAAGATGTGATCAAAAAACACGAAGCCAAAAATGAAAGAAAAAAAAGTATTATAGACGTGTGTCCAGGCAGTTAATTAATAAAAATAAGGTCATGTTCATAAATTTTGTGAATTTATGATTTTGATATTTGCCAAATTAAAACGTTTTTCTCATACATAATACATATTCATTTTATTGTAACTAATTTTGTATTTTAATTTGTTTTTCATAAAGAGGGGCCCCAAATTGCATAAGCTTTATACCCCATAAAATCACTCTGGACTCAAAAGAATTGGTTTGGAAGAAAATAGTGTGTGTATATATGTAAGAAAATAGTTTGTGCTTCAAAAGAATTTGTCTGAAAGAAAATAGTGTGTATATATGTGTATATATATATATATATATTTATAAAATATATGTATTTAATCCTTTCTTTTTTTCCCTACCAAGATCAGCCAGGCCAGGTTCTCCTCAACCTTAGATTCTTATAGTAGTTTCCAGATTGGCCTTCCTGATCCCAGACTTAGCTCTGAAGGAACTCAGAAAATTTCAACCCAAAATATAAGTCCTTGGTATAAATATATTTTGAATTAAAGGCCCTTAGAGATCAAGAGGGAAGAGGATTTCCCTCTCCATAAAAGAAACAGACCTATCAAAAAGAACAATCGACTTCCCTTCCCTTCTCATCCCTGTTATCTCAAGAATGTAGTCAGAGCTGGCCCAAATCATTTTAAACATAACACCTAAACATAAAGGGTCAATTTAATTTGCAAAGAGAATTATCTACAGATCACTGTTTCTCCATCCATTCCTTCTCCCAAGTATTTATTTATCTTCCCTAATAACCATTTATTGTCCCTAAACAGAATTACCTATATTCCTCATCTTTCCTTCCCCTCTAAAATGACCCCACTGGGATACTGATTGATCACTCTGTGATTCTCCCCAAGTATAGTAAATGAATCTCCTTATTGTGAGTTGATCTTTCAGTGAGTCTTGGTGGAGGGGTTCCCTTCACCCCCCACCACTCCCACAAGTCCAGTCTCTCCTGCTCACCCACTGGACTGTAAAGTGCAACTGTGTGCACACCATACACCCATGAACAAAGAAAGAGCCCCAGCCTGGGAGATGGGAATGCTGCATTGGCAGCCCGAGCATCCACCAACCCTGGCCCATCCCAGGACCTTGCAATTACCTTCTCTTCTAAACTATACAGTCCTAAATGACATAGGGATGACCTTTGTCTTTAGCTCTATACCTGTCCCAGAGTATTGTCAACAACTTGGTGTACTTAGTCCATGCATTCTGTATACACATAAAATCCTAAGTGCATATGTACTTTAAGCAATCGACTCTGGCTATCTGCAGTGTCCTGCAACTTCCTAGCTGCTATTGGAGAGTCTGCTGCATTTTGCAATTCAGCCTGTTACAGAGACAGCTGGCTCAAGGCTGGAATCTGCTCAAAATGAAAGGAAACACAGAGCCTCCTAATGGTTGTTCCATTGTTTCTCAGTCCCTAGCAGGACGTTGCTAAAGTCATTCTGTCCTCCCAGCTAGTGAGGATCCCATCACTGTTCATCCAGCAACAGCTGTTGGGCAGTTGGCTGTGGCCCAGACTCTGCCCTCCTGGGGACCTGCAGGGCTGTGCCGGGAGGGCGAGTGGCTCCTGTGCCAGCAGCCAGGCAGAGTGGGGAAACGCCTGGGTCTTTAAGGTAACATCAGGGAGAAAAGGAAGAAATAACTAAGAAGGGATAAGGAAGAGGCCTGATAAATATGGGTGGGAAAGAACTGTGTCTATGCAATATTCCAGGGAAAAGTAACACTGTGAACACATAATTCTTTTTCAGAACTACTTAAAAGACAGTTCCACAGGGCAGTAGTGCGCCGGCCCAGCTACAGCTACATACAGGACCCACAGTGTCTCTCTTCCTGGCTAGGAGCCAAATGTGGACTAACAGCTGTAAGTTGAAAGAGCAATTAATATATTCATGATTTCTTATATCTTTTCATTCCAAAGGCTGCTAATTTGTTTTGCTAATAGATTCAGGCCTTGATTACAGGTTATTGATGGGCATTAATAGATGCCTAGATTTTACAAGTGTGTTTGAATTTCACAAGTCTTAAGTGTTAGGTGAACAAATTCAAGGCCGCCAAACCTTTCAGCTGCCACTTCTAATAAAGGCCTGAGGCTTTACTGAGAAGAACCAACAACAATTAGCAATATAATTCAAGAGTAAACAGAAAGGGAGTTCATTAATTCGTCAATTGTTCTGCTCAACTGCAGACATTAGCATTTCAAACATACTCAACTGCAGATATTAGCATTTCAAACATACTTCTAACTGATACATTATTTTAAATGTTTAGAAACCATCACATTGGGATCCGTGTAAGTACTGAAAACACAAGCCCAGCATTTTTTCCAGAGACCGCCAGCTCTTGACCTGACCTATAACATTTTCTTTGTAGTAACACATTTATTCCTAAAATTGATTCTCCTAAAATCTTCTTGAGTCTCTGAAACTTACAGCAATGTGTATTTATTATCCAGGATCAATGAGACCAATAAAAAATTGGAGAGAATATAGTTGACTCTCTTTGAACTTTATTGCTGCTTTGCTGGACCCTCTTTCAGTTTGACATTTTAACAACTTGGAGAAATATAGTTACAGAGGCTTGGTCGAAACAGCAAATGTTTTCTCAACTAATCCCCTGAGAATTAAGCCATTTAATTTTAGTGTACAGAAAAAGTGATAAATTACTTGGGATTATACTTCAAAGGTGTAAATTCTGTGCAGATGAGTTACAAAATGATTGTGAGAAAGTAAATCTGAACTGCAAATATGAAAGATTATTGGGGCACTGACCTTACTTATAGGTTAGGAAAGACACCTACGCTCATTTCAAACCTTTAGTTTGAGGTG
Source organism: Perodicticus potto (assembly GCA_963574655.1). Classification (NCBI taxonomy): domain Eukaryota; kingdom Metazoa; phylum Chordata; class Mammalia; order Primates; family Lorisidae; genus Perodicticus; species Perodicticus potto. The sequence continues at coordinate 4,309 of CAUYRH010174821.1, read as the reverse complement.
GTGAATCAATTCGTGTCATAGCAAGATGAAATCCGATATTTAAAAATCAAATTATTTCAGTGTTTTGGTCAAAGGTCACCAGTTAGATACGTTGAATAGCTACGTTAAATATTATTCATCTCATGACAGGGAATCACTTTAATCTCAGTTTATTATGTATGAACTATTATAGCCAAGGACCAAAGGTACAAAAATCCCAAGGCCAAAAGCATTTCCAATGAATGGGCAGGGTAAGCTATTTCTTTAATAGATTTGGTGGCCAAATATAATAAAACTCAAACATTCATTTACACTCAACTCACTTAGTACAACAATCAGGACTAGCAGGGGACATTCTACAGAAGAAACAAATGACCAGTATTTTGAAATTCTTGATGTAAAATACGTAGCATGCACCATACGCCTTTAATAAATCTACTCCAAAGTCCAGGGTTGTACCACTTTATTACTGCAGCATACAAATTTTGAACAAAGAAATTCATACAATTTCAGCTATGCACAAGGCTGAGTTTGGATATAGAGTGCCTCTCCACCAACTTCCACTCATGCAAAGAGTCACATCCCCAAAGCACACATCTTCTCCGTGTATTTATTTCCTCAGCTCTGCCACTGTAGTAACACTCCAGCCCATAACATTTATTGTTCCTTAAAAAAAATTATTCTTATGGAATGTAAAATATAATTCACTTGAAGCCAATTATCTACATAATCAAAATCATTTTGTAACTCTAAGAACACTAAGTCTCCAGTTTTTAAAATGCTGAGAAGTGTGATATAGGTTTAATGTTCACTGAAGGTGACATTAGGCTACAAACTCTCCTTTTTATCTTCCTCTTAGGATACAGTCCAATAAATTTTTGAATTCATTAAACTACTCTATTCTTTTAATTTTCCCACAATTAAGTTGTAAAATAATTGCCACGATCGTTAAGCTTCTATATAATACTTCATACATTCAAAGTGTTTTGCAATCATCTATTTTACAAAGTACATTGTTCTTTGAATCAAGTTTTATCATGTCCCATGTTAGTCTAGGAACCATGTTCTACATGATCAGATTAAGAGGTGTTATATCAATCTCAGAAGCAAAGGTTGCTCTTTACTTCATATGTGTTCCCACTATTTCTTTGTATCCTTTTGACCTTTGTGTGCACTCTCAAAATGTCTTTATTTCATCTGGAAGTTCTCTAGTAGAACAAAAGTGGTGTCTTTGCAAGACAGTTGGTGAAGTGTCCTGAGTGCAATCTGACATGTAGCATCACTCCAGGCACTCAAGTTTCAGTATTGGCCGCTCTGACTCCTCTCTGCTACAAACTGGGCAGTTATTATAAAAGTATGAATTAAACCCAAGTAGGTTTAAACGAGTATCTACAAGGGAGATCCTGACATTTCCAGATGACATATATTTTATATGTAGAAATGTCAGGGCCTCTCCTTTTTTGGTTCAAAGGCGTATCTTACTAACCCTTTCAGCAGAAAAGAGGTGCCAATCAATGAATTCATTCTTATTGTCTCTTATACGCAGGGAGTCCTTTTGGTTGTTGCTGCTCCTTGGGTCTCTCAATTTTCTTCGGCTGAGGGCTGATGCCCTTTCTTCAACAGATCTCCCAAAGAAAATAAAAGCCCCCCTTTTCCAGGTAACAACATAGCTTCTCCAGGGTCAGGTCCATCTTGGAAACTGTAGTGTGTAGTGCATGAAGAAAACAAATGAGAATGCTGTCCAATGTCGTTACTCCTGATACAGCAATGGAAGGCCCTGCGGGACTTAGGAGTCTGTGACTAGAATGTCCCCTAAAACTGCCCTCTTCTTCCTGGATGGTCTTTTTCCAGATTTCCCAGCCCCATACCCAAATGTGACCCATTCCTTAAGTCTATTCGTCCTGCCTCCCCACTCCCAGTGCCAATCTTTCCCGCCCATCTCCAACAGGGACAGGGGCTTCTCCTGAGTGTTGCCTGTATCTAACGAAACCCAGGAGCACCTGTAGTCCTGGCTAGAAAGTCAAGTAGCTCTCTTTGGTTAGCGGAGGGGAAGAAGGACCCAGATCGTGAGCAAGAATGAATGTGGAGACTCCTGAATCTGCTTCATTCTCCACACCAGAGGTGGCTGCGACTGATGTCCTTCCTAGCAATGTCAACTAAGATGTAACAAGCACAACTTACCAAGGACAGTCATAATCTTTTTCTTAGAAAAAGCATGGTCTAATGTCACATAGAGGTAAAGATAAATCTTTTAACCCGGCTCTGCTTATGCCCCTTACAGTAAAATGAGCCCGCATTATTAAGGTAAGACATATTAGGTATTTTCCTTTCCCCCTCATCCCTCCCAAATAGTTTATTGTGCAAGATAAATAAATAGAATAGTAAGTAGGTAGGTAGATAGTAGACAAACATTATATATATATATATATATATATATATATATATATATATATATATATATATATTTCTTTTTTTTCTGCTTCTCTGTCTGCAGAACTAGTCTTTCTCAATCGAAGGGTTTTGTTAGCTGCACCAATTAAGTTAATCCTTATAGAGCACAGTGATTGATACAGTGGTTCTCTCCCCTACCCTTCTCTCTAGCTGTCCTACCCCAACCCCCACTGAACGTTCAGCACAAAGGATCACATAAGCTTGAACTGTCAGGGTCCATCTTTCCAAAATGAGCAGAAAGTAGGTCTGGGAAAGAAGCCAGAACAGATGAAAGCACAGATAAAAGATGGAGAGAGAGACAGATAGACAGTTGATAATTGTTTGAATTTCTAGATCCAGCCTTTGAAAAGCCTCAAATTCCCTTTCTGCTGTGCCTAATCTGAGTTTGAGTTCTGACACTTGACAAACTTATAACTGGAAAGGATTATATTCAAATGCTGACAGTGCCAACTGTGAGGTCTACATTTTCTGCTTTATCTGTATTTCTTTTTTCTTTTTATAACAACTATTATTTTAAAGTTAAGTACTGTATAACAACATTTCAGCCAATGACAAACCACATACACATATATGAGAGGGGTCCCCTAGATTATAATGGGCTGGGCATGGTGGCACATACCTATATAAATCCAGCACTTTGGGAGGCTAAGGCAGGAGGATCTCCTAAGCCCAAGAGTTCAAGGTTGCAGTAAGGTATGACTGTACCACTGTACTCTAACCTAGGTGACAGAAGGAGATGCTGTCTCTTTAAAAAAGAGAGAGGCTTGGCGCCTGTGGCTCAACGGGCTAAGGCACCAGACACGTACACCTGAGCTGGCAGGTTTTAATCCAGCCCAGGCCCACCAAACAACAATGGCGGCTGCAACCAAAAGATGGTCGGGCGTTGTGGCGGGCACCTGTGGTCCCAGCTACTTTGGGAGGCGGAGGCAAGAGACTCACTTGAGCCCAGGAATTGGAGGTTGCTGTGAGCTGTGACGCCACAGCACTCTATCCAAGGTGACAGCTTGAGGCTCTGTCTCAAAAAAAAAGTAAAAACAACAACAAATTTAAATAGAAAAATGCCTATAGGATAAGGAGATAAAGAAAAAATATTTTTGTACATCTGTACAATGTGTTTGTGTTTTAAGTGGTTATTTGGAGAATCAAAAGCTTGTAAAAATTTCAGTGTATTTTTAATTAAAGTTTAGAAAATAAAAAAATTAACAGTAAGCTAAGTTTAACCTATTGAAAAGAAATTTTTATAAATTTGGTGTGGCCTAAGCATACAGTGTTTACAAAAGTCTACAGTAGTGTACAGTGACATCCTAGGCGTCACTCAGCACTCGCTCACTGACTCACCCGGAGCAACTTTCGGTCCTACAAGCTTCACTCACCGTAAGTGTCATATACAGGTGCAGCATTTCTCATCCTTTTTTTGTTTTGAGTCAGAGTCTCACTCTGTCCCCTTGGGCAGAATGCAGTGGCATCCTAGCTCACAGCAACCTCAAACTCTCGGGCCTAAGCAATCCTCCTGACTCAGCCTCCCAAGTAGCTGGGACTACAGGTGCCCACTATAATGCCCAGCTAATTTCTTCTATTTTTAGTAGAGACAGAGGTCTCACTCTTGCTCAGGCTGTTCTCAAACTCCTGAGCTCAAGCAATCCACCCATACCTTGGCTCCCCAGAGTGCTAGTATTACGCATTTTTTCCTTCTTTTTTTTTTTTTTTTTTTTTTGAGACAGAGCCTCAGGGTGTCACCCTGGAAAGAGTGCTATGGCATTACAGCTCACAGCAACCTCCAATTCCTGGGCTCAAGCGAGTCTCCTGCCTCCGCCTCCCAAGTAGCTGGGACTACAGGCGCCCGCCACAACGCCTGGCCATTTTTTTTTTTTTTTTTTTT
>CAUYRH010174819.1:0-38245 GCA_963574655.1 Perodicticus potto | reverse complement strand
TTAGGAGACACCTGTGCCTTGGTGTCTCCTTCACTTTACACTTAGGACTAAATGTGGAACCCCCATTTCCTATGCCTAGGTCAATTTCTTGTGAACTTCCTAGGCCTCAATTCCATGAATGGACTGTATCCATTCATTGATTCTCTCATTCACCTTGCACCCAGCAGAAGGGACTGTATTCATTCGTTTCCTGGCCAAGGAACCCATACACCTATATATACCCTGAGACTAAAGGCCTAAAGGAGGAGACGGGGAAAGACCGGGAGAGAAACAGAGAGAGCTTCTCTCTCCCCACTTGAATTCTCTCCCTCTACCAGGAGGTTTAGTGTTTTCTGTATTCTTTTCTGTAAATAAATTCTGTCTTACCACTGGGGGGTTGGGGGGAAATAATGTAATAAAGAATAATAAAATACATGTATTTAAAAAAATAAAATAAAGTAATACATTAAATATACACATAAAAAAGTTTTATATGATTATGTTATGTATAATATATATATTATGACATACATTAAAAAAAAAACCCTGGAAGAGATACAGCAGAACTTTGATAATGATATCCTTGAGTAATTTGTTCTAAGGGATTTTTTTAAAAATGTTGATAGCATATTTTTGTGTGACATACCAATTTATTATTTTTTGAATCAGACCAAATATTTAAAATGTAAACTAGCTATTGGAATCAATCATTTTATGTAATATAAAAGACATAGGATTAGAAGAGGGAAGCAAGGCAAAGGTAATAAAATAAGCCTTTCTTCTGTTTCTTTAAAGTGGATTCATCAGTGTCATTTTTGAGAACCTAGTAACAGACCATGATGATACTTCTATAGAAACAAAAAAAACTGATTACATGAATTTCCTTTTCTTTGAGATTGTTCTAAGATTCAGCTTTTAAAAATAAAAATTTTTAACATGAGACCAATATTCTGAGTGTGTCTGTGTGTGTTTGAGTGTGTGTGCATTTACCTTACTGCTGAACACCTATGATTTGTTAATGTCCAATTACATCACCAGCTCTGGCCTTGGAACAAAAGGGTAAAGACAACTGTAATTGATCAACCTTTTAACTTGCTAACATTCCTTAAGGAGGACTAATAATGCTTCATATTCATTTGCTCAATAAATAAGCCATTTCATATGAATGGAAGGTCAACACAGCCTGAGACTATTTTCATGCTGTTCTGTCAGATTTTAATGGCTACTCGAGTTCAGTTGCTATAAATCACACACAAAATAGCCACCCATATTTTCAAGCATGGACTTTATAAATGAAATCATTGAACATGACATGTATTTGTCAACATCTGTCTTCCTTAGCCTAGATCAATCTTTGTGGTCTGGCACTTAAAAGCCTAAATTCTGGGGCAATGCTGACCACATTGACAGCATAACAGGATCAGAACCACCACCACATAGGGTCATAAGTAAGAGTTATTCCCCAAATGGTATGACAGGGGATAGCTCACAGAATCAGTATGCCTACCAACTGCAGCTCTACTTCACAGCCCCTGAGTGTTTGTCTAATCTTCACATCTTAGATTTTTTTCTTCTTTCCTGATCTAAACTCATATTTCCCTAGAATCCTGTTCCAAATGTCCAGGACCTTGATAGCTTCATATTGAAGGCTGCTTCTACTGTCATGTACCTCTTGATGCTGATAGAATCAGAATCTACAAAACAGATCATCAAGCCAAATAATTACAACACATTATATTAGCTTGTTAGAATATGGCTGCTACCTGGATATTAGAGAGCTTTGGAAAGCAGATTCTGGAGTCAAACTACTAATATCTATTTGCATCTCACTGGCTTATAGATTGCATGAAGAGAAATGAGTCACTTAACTTTTCTAAACTTGTGTCTCCATCTGAGAAAATATCTCTTAAGGAGCTTATTTTGAGAATTAATTGATATTTTGTAAAAGGAGCATTCCATATGGTCAGCACTTGGTAAGGAGATCTCAAAGCAGTTTAACTGAGATACAAGATCTTCAAGAAAACAAAGAATGATGAGAAAGCACAGTCCCTCTGTCTAAGAAAGAGGCCTCAGAGTAGATGATTGGGCAGTTATAATGGAGTATAAAAATATGATTCAAGAACTACTGTGATGATGATTCAAGGTTAAATCTTGGGCACATAAAAATCTAAAAATCAAGAAAGAGATTGAATGAGTAGTAAAAATGTTCTCATTAAAGAAAATCCCATGATCTGATGACCTCACTACTAAATTCTACCACTTAAAAAGAACTGATATGAAGTCTTCTCAAATTCTTCCCCAAAAACTGGAGAGGAAGGAATATTTCCAAACTCATTTCACAAGGCCAGCATCCCTCTGATATTAAAGCCAAATAAAGACAATACAAAAAAAGAAAACTACATACTAATATCCCTAATGAATATAAATGCAAAAATACTTAACAAAATACAAGCAAAGTGAATTCAATAGCTCATTAGAAAGATTATTCGTATTGGAATTGATTATTTCTGTTGGACATGTTTACACCTGAATTTTACCAAACCTACAAAGAGGAAATTGTACCCATACTATAGAAATTATTCCATAATATTGAGAGGAAGGAATCTTCCCAACACATTCTATGAAGCCAGTAATACCTTGATACCAAGGCCAAAAGAGTACACAACTAAAAAAGAAAACTACAAACAAATATCTCTTATGAAAATCAATGCAAAAATTCTCAAAATATCAAAGTTAAAATAAAATTTTAGCCAACCAAATTCAGCAGCATATCAAAATTATAATTCACCACAACCAAGTAATACATCCCAGAGATGCAAGAATGGTTCAAATCTATAAATGAAATTCACCACACAAATAGTCGCAAAAACCAAAACCATATAATCCTTCCAACTGATATGAAAAAAGCTTTTTACAAAATTCAGCACCTTTTCATGATAAGTATTCTGAATAAAATCAGTACAGATGGGACATTTCTCAAAATTATAAAGGCCATATACAACACACCTCCAGCCAACATCATATTGAATAGGAAACACTTGAAAGCATTGCTGCTTTGTACTGGAAATAGACAAGGTATCCCATTTTTACCACTTTTCTTCAACATAGTGCTGGAAGTTCTCATCAAAGCAAGTAGACAAGAGAAGGAAATCAAGGAAACTACATGGGGAAAGAAGAGATGTTTGCATCTATAAAATCCCAAAGATTCAACTAAGAGACACCTGGAATTAATAAATAAGTTAAGCAAAGTACCAAGTTACAAAACCAATGTACATAAATCAGTTGATCTCATATATGCCAACAATAGTCAAGCTAAGAACTAAATCAAAGACGCAATACTCTTCTCAGTAGCAACAAAAAAAGTATATTTAGTAAAGAAGAAGAAAGATCTCTATAGGGAAAATAATGAAACACTGAGGAAAGAAATCACAAAGGATATAAACAGAAGGAAAAATATACCATGTTCATGGATCAGCATTTAACATTGTTAAAACGGTTATATTACCCAAAGTGACTTACAGATTCAATTCAATTCCCATTAAAATGCCAGTGCCATTTTTTGCATATCTAGAAACAAATACTTCTATGCTTCATTTAAACCCAGAAAAGACGCTGAATAACCAATGCGACCTTATGTAATAAGAACAAAGCAGGAGACATCACTTGCCAGTACCATACTGGCACAAAACAGAAACATAGACCTATGGATCAGAGCAGAGAACCTAAAGATCAAATCATCCTCATATTCTCATCTAATTATTGACAAATCAGATAAAAACATACAATGGGTTGAAAAGTTTCATTTGACAATTTAAATGCTCCCAGATTTCTGAAACAGACCTTACTTAGTCTGAGCAATATGATATTCTATAACCCCATAATTGCAGGGGATTTTAACATTCCTCTTACAGAACTGGACAGATCCTCTAAACTGAAACTAAACAAAGATACAAGGTACCTAATTGTGATCATAGAACAACTGTGCTTGACAGACCTATATAGAACACACCATCTCAAAGCTAAAGAATATATATTCTTCTCATTGGCCCATGGAACATTTTCCAAAATTGATGATATCCTAGGACACAAAACAAACCTCAACAGAATCAAAAGAATTGAAATTTTACCTTGAATCCTCTCAGACCAAAAGACACTACAGGTGGAACTCAACTCCAACAAAAACATTCAACCCTACACAAAGGCATGGAAATTAAAAAACCTTATGCTGAATGACAGTTGGGTGCAGGAAGAGATAAAAGAGGAAATCATTAACTTCCTTGAGCATAACAGCAATTAAGACACAAACTACCAAAACCTGGTGGATACAGCAAAAGCAGTTCTAAGATGAAAATTTATTGCTGTAGATGCCTATATCTGAAAAACAGAAAGAGAGCGCATCAACAAACTCACAAGCCATCTGATGGAACTAGAAAAAGAAGAACAATCTAAGAAGCAGAAGAAAAGAAATATCTAAAATTCAATCAGAGATTAATGAAATTGAAAACAAACAAATCATTCAGAAAATTAATGAAATGGGGTTGGTTTTTGAAAAAATAAATAAAATAGATAAACCTTTGGCCAGACTAACTAGAAATAAAAGTAAAATCTCTAGTAACCTCAATCGGAAATGATAAAGGGGAAATAACAACAGATACCACAGAGATACAAGAGATTATCTCTGAAGACTACAAGAAATTCTATGCCCAGAAATTTGACAATGTGAAGGATATGGATCAATCACACCCTATTCCTAGACTAGCCAGGAAAAAAACAGATCTCCTGAACAGACCAATTTCATGCACTGCGATCAGAGAAACAATAAAAAAATCTCTCAACAAAAAAATGCCCTGATCCAGGTGGCTTCACACCAGAATTCTATTAAACCTTCAAAGAGGAGTTTATTCCCAAACTGCAGAAATTATTCCAAAAATTGAGGAGGAAGGAATCTTCCCCCAACACATTCTATAAAGCAAACATCATCCTGATAGCAAAACCAAAAAAAGGTCCAACTAAAAAGAGAACTACAGACCAATTTCACTAATGAATATAGATGCAAAAATTCTCAACAAAAATCCTAGCCAACAGATTACAGTTTATCATCAAAAAAGTCATACATCATGATCAAGCAGGTTTCATCCCAGGGATTCAAGAGTGCTTTAACATATGCAAGTCCATATTAATAGAAACAAAAACAAAGACCATATGATTCTCTCAATACAGACAGAAAAAGCATTTGATAAAATCCAGCATCCATTTCTAATTAGAACACTGAAGAGTATAGGATAGGTGGCACATTTCTTAAACTGATCGAAGCCATCTATGACAAACCCATAGCTAATATTTTACTGAATAGAGTAAAACTGAAAGCTTTTCCTCTTAGAACGGGAACCAGACAAGGTTGTCCTCTATTGCCACTACTATTCAACATAGTGCTGGAAGTTCTAGCCCACACAATCAGGCAAGAGGAGGAAATAAATGTTGTACCCAATGCGAGTGGAATCATATAGAAAACACCAACACACTGAGTTAAAATTAGGTATGGGCTCCTTTATGAGCTAGCCGACCAAGACAGATTCATATCTCAAATTCTAGGCAACTGCATGACAAAACAATGGGGTTTTTATACCTTTTTCAGTTGAGGGGGGAGGGTGGTAGATGGAATCTTTGCAAGGTTAGATCTACAGGGTTGAGGGTTGGTTACATACCAGGGGAACCAAGGATAGGAATGCAGTTTTACAAAGGTCCGATGTGACTCTGGACTAATCCCCTGTCTCTGCAGGATACGTTTGTTTAACAGCCCATTTCTGCAAGGCTTACTGTGCTGAAGGAGGTGCTTAAGGGGAGAAGGAAAGAAAGTGCAAATTGGGGTTCATCTGGCCTCTCATAAAGGGCATCCAAAAGGGAGCCGAGGAGGTCAAACTCTCCCTCTTTGCTGATGATATGGTCTTATACTTAAAGAACCACAAAGACACAACCACAAGAATCCTAGAAGTCATCAAAAAATACAGTAATGTCTCAGGATATAAAATCAATGTCCATAAATAAGTAGTCTTTGTATAAGCCAAAAACAGCCAAGATGAGAAGCTAATCAAGGGCACAGTAGCTTCAAAGAAAAGGAAATACCTAGAAATATACCTAACAAAAGAGGTGAAGGATTTCTATAAAGAAAATTATGAAACCCTAAGAAAGGAATAGCAGGGGACATTAACAAATGGAAGAGCATGCCACATTCATGGCTGGGAAGAGTCAACATTGTTAAAATGTCTTTACTTCTCAAAGCAATCTACAGTCAACGCCATCTCTATTAAAATACCAACATCATACTTTCAAGACTTGGAAAAAATAATTCTATGCTTTGTATGGAATCAGGAAAAAACCCATATGGCTAAGGCAATTCTTAGTAATAAAAACAAAGCCGAGGGCATCAGTCTACCAAAGTTTTGGCTGTACTACACAGCCATAGTGATCAAGACAGCATGTTATTAGCATAAAAAATAGAGACATAGACATCTGGAACCGAACAGAAAACCATGAGATGAAGCTAACATCTTACAGCCACCTGATCTTTGATAAACCAAACAAGAACATATACTGGGGGAAAGAATCCCTATTCAATAAATGGTTCTGGGAGAACTGGATATCCACATGTAAAAGAATAAAACTGGAGCACCTTTCTTCACTCAAAAAAATTGATTCAAGATGGATAAAAGACCTAAATTTAAGGCACAAAATGATAAAAATCCTCAAGGAGCATGGGAAAAATACTTGCAGATATCGGCCTAGGGAAAGGCTTTATGAAAGCTTCTGTGGCAATTGCAACAATAACAAAAATAAACAAATGGGGGTAATTAGACTGAAAAGCTTCTGTACAGCTAAGGAGACAACACCAAAGCAAATAGACAACCTACATAATGGGAAAGGACATTTGCATACTTTGAACCAGACAAAAGCTTGCTAACCAGAATCTACCAAGAACTCAGATTAACCAACATGAAAAAAGCCAACAATCCCGTTGGCAAGAGAGATGAATAGAACCTTCTCTAAAGAAAACAGACTAATGGCTAACAAGCATAAGAAAAAGGCTCGTTGTCCCTAATTATTAGAGAAATGCGAATTAAAACCACCCTGAGATATCATCTAACCCCGGCAAGAATGGTCCACACCACAAAATTTCAAAACTGCAGATGCTGGTGTGGATGTGGAAAGAAGAGAACACTCTACACTGCTGGTGGGACTGCAAACTAATACAATCTTTTTGGAAGAAAGTATGGAGAACCTGCAAAGAACTCAGACTAGACCTCCCATTTGATCCTGCAATCCATTACTGGGCATCTACCCAGAAGGAAAAAAAGTTCTTTTACCACAGGACACTTGCACTAGACTGTTTATTACAGTTCAATTAATAATCTCCAAAATGTGGAAACAGCCTAAATGCCCACCAACCCAGGAATGGATTAACAAGTTGTGGTATATGTACACCATTCTATTCAGTCACTAAAAAAATGGTGACCCTACTTCTTTTGTATTAACCTGGATGGAGTTGAAACATATTCTTTACATCTTTTGTATTAACCTGGATGGAAGTGGAACACATTATTCTTAGTAAAGCATCACAAGAATGGAGAAACAAGAATCCTATGTTATCAATTCTAATATGAGGACAATTAATGACCTAGTACACAGTAGAGGGTAGAGAGAGGGAAGGAGGGAAGGGGCTAGCGGGTCACAGTGTGTGACATACCTTTCGGGAGCAGGACACAATTATAAGAGGGACTTTACCTAATAAATGCAATCAATGTAACCTGGTTCAAAAAACTAAAAAAAAAAAAAAAAAAAAAAGAATAGGTTACTTACCCTAAAAATATCATATCACAGGATCCCTCCCATTTTAAGAAATTTACCAGGGACCTTGAGAGAACTGGAAGAAACAAAATTTACTAACTTACTAATGAACAAATGTCACTAAGAAAAATAACACAAGAAAGATTTCAGAATGTGTGAATGATAGATATCCTGTTAGTTTATCGCCCCTAATCTATCCCGACTCTCCAAATAACCATGTGTGGATTAAAAATTGGAGCCTGAGCTCACTGAAACCATGGTGAAAAGACCCCTACTTAGTGATCCTGTCCACACCAACAGTGAAGGTGAATGTCATCCTTACCTGGATACATCACTCAGATGTGAAAGCAGCCAGTAATGGGGAGTGGACGCTCCAATGACACCCAGAGCACCCTTTTTTACCCTGAAGAAACAGACTACAGCCCTGCCACACTCACATACAGGAGCTGACTGGTCTATGCATGGCAGAAGCTTACATAGGATGAGCAACAGCAGCGTGGGACTGATTACTGATTCTTTGCTTTGGACTTTTTGCCTTCCTTCTTTAATCTTAGGTGTAAGACATCATGAAGGTTGTGAAAAATATGCCCCAAAGGTAACCCAAACTAGACAAACTGTCAAAATTGTGTTATTGGTTTGCTCTTATTATGAATATACAGGAAAGCCTGAGGGCACTTGCATATATAATAACACCCAATATCAGATATGTGTGCTCCCCAGTGGGCCAACTGTTTGTTACAAACCTTCCTAACCCCCAGAGCAAACTGAATTTGCTATGTGGTACAATGATATCCCTAGAAAGACAATAACTCGAGTTATAACAGAAGAAATACCTAAACAAGTAAAAAAAAATCATTAGTAACAATAAAAAAAAATCACACAATGGGGAAAAGAATCCCTATTCAATAAATGAGCTGGGAAAACTAGATAGCCACAGGTAAAAGAGTGAAAAGGTATCCATGCCTCTCACCACTCACTATAGATAAAAGACTTCAACCTAAGGGTTTAAGAATAGGGATAAGAATCATAGAAGAAAATGTTGGAAAAACTCTTATAAATATCAGCCTACACAAAGAACTCATGAAGACCCCCAAAATAATCACAGTAACAACAAAAATAAATAAATGGGAACTGATTGGATTAAAAAGCTTCTGCAAAGCCAAGGACACAATCCAATATGCAAACAGACAACCCAGAGAATGGGCAAAAATGTTCACATGCTATAGATCTGATAAAGAACTGATAACCAGAATCTACAAAGAACTCAAGCAAATCAGCAAGAAACAACCAAACGATCTCATTAAAAGGTGGGCAAAGACGTGAACAGAAACTTTTCAAAAGAAGATATACTATTGTCCAACGAATTCATGAAAAAACCCTCAATATATCTAATAATATGAAGAGAAAGTCAGAATAGCATCATAACATTTTCTCTTGAGTCATATAAATTCATCCTAAACACTACTGGTCCACCAATTTCTAAAGTGCAGCTATGATCACCAGCCAATTTGCCTCTCAAAGCCCTTCAGTGGATTACAGAATTACAACCAATCACTTCAGCACAACATCATCATATGATTCAACATTCCTTTGCAGCATTTATCCTGACATATTCCTACATGTAGTTAATGCTCCAATGAAGCACTCTGGAACACAGTGTACATTTCCCCACCTCCCAGTTTGCCCTTACAACTTCTTTTTTTCCCAGAAATCCGTCCCTCTTTGTAAACCTCTTTGTAAACTGGCTTCTTTGGAGTCCATCTCAAATGCAATTTCATTATAGTGCTACAACACCAACTGAGTGTCCAGAAATCAAGAGAAGAAAGTGGAAGTGACACTTGGGAAATTGGTGCCTATCATCCTAACTCCTGAATTTATAGGTTTAGAGATGTTAGTTCCTAGATGGTAACATTTCCACCAGGGGACACAGTAATTTACAAACAGTTTTAGCTACAATTCTACGAGTTTTGTCAAGTGCATGCAATGAAGAAAACACCACCAAATCATGGTTTAGAACAATTTCATCACTACAAAATACTGCCTGATGCTGCCTGGAGGTCAACTTCTACTCCATTCTCAATGCCTAGAAACCAATAATTTTTTTCTGTTTCTATAGTTTTGTCTTTTCCAGAATAAAATTTTTTTTCAGTATAATGTATGTTGTTAAATATGTCAGCAGTTCATTTCTTTTCAATGCTGAGTAGTGTTCCATTTTCTGAATGTACCACAAATCAATTAACATTTGCATAGTTTACATTTGAGGGGCTACTATGAATAAAGATGCTATAAACAATCACATACAGATTTTTGTGTACAATGTGCAGACACAAATTTTCATTTCTCCTGAGAAAATACCCAGGAAAAGGATTGCTGGGTTACATGGCAAGTGTATGTTTACCTTCATAAGAAACTCCCAAACTGTGAAAGTGGCTGTTTATTTCATTTTGTGTTCCTACAAGAAGTGTCTGAGACTTCCAGCTGTTCTGATCCTTGCCAGCTCTTGGTAATACAAATACTTCTTTTCTTTTTTTAATTTCAGAAATTTAGAAGTATTTCATTGCAGTTTTCATTTGCTTTTCCCTAATGATTAATGATGCAATTATTTTCTGTCTGTATATGTACTTTGGCAAAATAGATTTTATTTTATATTCATTTTATTTTCCTATTGAGTTTTGGAAGTTCTTCAAATATTGCAGATACAAGTCCTATACCAGGTATGAGTTTGGATATTTTATTCCCATCTGTGTCATGTCTTTTCATTCTTTTATAATAACAATATCTTTCAAAGAGAAGTTTCAAAAATTGATAATTCTAAATTATAATTTTTTTTGAGACAGGACTCTCACTCTTTTGTCCCAGCTAGAGAACAGTGGCATCATCATAGTTTACTACAACCTCAAACTCCTGGGCTCAAGAGATCTTCTTGCCTTAGCCTTTTGAGTAACTGGGAATATAGTCACCCACCACCACACCTGGTTAATTTTTTCTTCCTTCCTCCTCCTCCTTTTTTTAGTAGTGACAGCATCTCATTCTTTCTCAGGCTAGACTCAAATTACTGACTTAAAGATATCCTTCTCCCTTGGACTCCCAATAATTTAGAACTTTTCACAGATGAGGCTTTTGACATCAGAGCTAAGGAATCTTTGCCTAACCAAAAGTCACAAAGACTTTTCCCATGTTTTCCTCTAAAATTATTATAGTTGGGCTTTTATGTTTAGGTCTATGACCCATTGTTTATATGGTGTGTGGTATAGGTTGAAGTTGATCATTTTACAAATAGATGTCCAGTTTTATCAGTACCATTTGTCTAAAAGACTGCCATTCTCCAGTGAATTCTTTTGCACCTTTGTCAATGTCTTGGTCACATATGTGTAAGCCTATTCCTAAGTTCCTAATCTCTTCTAGTCATCTATGTGTTGGTCCCTTTTTAATACCACACTCCCTGGATTGCTATAGTTTTATAGTGAGTCTTGAAATCAGATACTGTGAATCTTCGAACTTTTTCTATATTTTTAAAAATTATTTCAGCTATTCTAGTTCCAAATTCTAAAATTGACTTGCCAATTTCTACTAAAAATCATTTTGATATTGGTTTAAATTGCGTTAAATTTATTCTGGTTTTTAAAGTTAAGGCCTTTGTGCAATTTGCAAAGTTTGGAGCAAGTCCTATTGACTATTAACCTATCTATGTGGTTGGTCACTCTGGGCTCTTCTCGCCAACAAATCAGTAAACCAAAACATGAAGTCACACTTCTTGCATGTAATTTGTCCTGATTGTCATGAGGAGGCAGAGATGCTATAACGAGATTGAAGACAGAGAAACATACTTTTGCAACCTGATAATCAATTTGGTATGTCTTTATATTCTCCTAGACAATGTTATTGATAAATAAGCAAGTGCAATGATATATCTTGGCCTGAGGAAAGCATAGGAATTTGGGCCCAGGCCCTTAGGGTTTTGGGTCAATATGTCAAGTAAGCCCTCAAACCAGCAGAGGTTCTAGCCAAGGGTGAAGGAACCTAGAATGAGCAGGAGATGAGACCGAACATGAGTCTCAGCAGCAGCCCCAAGTCCTCCTGTAGAGACAGGACTGAAGTCGGTCAGACTAAACTTTTCTTTTCTATGTTTCCTCAAGAAAAGAGAATAATCATAATTCAGGAGGAACTATTGCCAGATGAGGTGATACTACAGAAAGCAAGTGAATCTGGGTGGGCCCATGATATGCCACCTTGATAATGCCGTCAGGCCCAAGGCACAAAGCTGCCAGGAGTCTTGGCTGCTAATAGCTCATAAATGAGTTTCTCTCAGAACACAACTCAGATGCCAGATGGGAGCTTCCTCTTTCAAGGTTTTACTTCAACCCAGGAAAAGTATGGATCCAGTCACAGAGCCTTGCTCCCTTCTCTGATTTTGGAATCAGTCTGATTTTTGTCTCATGAATAAATATGTGATACATACAATTTTCTTTTCTCTCACCCTTTTTATCTTACGTTGAATGTCTTATCTCTCTTACAATTAGTCTTCTTTTTGGAGCAACATATCATTGAATCCTAGTCTTTTAGAGCCAGATGAAACTTAAGGGATACTTAGCCCAAAATCATAAGGGAATGAGGCCAAGTGAAGTTAAGGGATTTGGTTATATTCACCCTTGGGCAGGTCCCCAAGGTTCTCTCTATTTGATTGTCTGCAATTACATTTCAGTCCAACTTCTCTCTCTGCCCACCATACTTCTCCTAATTTCCTATAGGGTTACTTCCAAGAGCACTTTCCAACAAACCTTCTGAATGTTCAGAGTCTGGTTCCTGTTCAATCTGTTCAAAGATGTGCCTGCATGCATCCTTTCTCTGAATTACTCTCTGTTTAAGTCTGAGATGCAGTCTAGACCTATGTAGTCCTAAAACTTCCTCAGCTGTTCATGATGTACACTCCTGACCTAGAAGCACCAGTGTGTAAATTAGGTTTTGGAAGTAACTCTTAAAAAAAAATTCTTTTTACCCAAGTATGTGTAGAAATGTCTTGTCAAGATCAATTAATGGTGACAATATGAATTTATCTTTTTAGAAGAAATATAAATATGAAGGCAGACATCCTGACATTATTTACCAGACTACTATAGTGATGAGCTACTGAATTACACCCATGAGGTTTAATAACTGGCTATTAGAAATACAATAAGAAATAAATTAATCCAAAGAGATCAACCATATTGGACTTCTAGTCCTGCAACCTGTCTGGTTCCCATCAGTTAATGAAACAAATCTCGTTTTGTAAATAAACAATTTCATGGACTTTGATAATGATCAAAGTAGTAACAAACATTTAAGCTCCTTTTGAGAGGGGATTTAGTAGATGGTTTCATACTCTGTAGCTGGCATGTCTTTCCCATTAGATGAATGACTTTCTGTGTGATCTCGGGCAAACCACTTAACATCTCTTGGCATCATTCCCTTATGATTTTGAACTATGTATCCCTTAAGTTTCATCTGCCTCTAAAAGACTAGGATTCAATAATACATTGCTCCAACAAAGAAGATGAATTATAAAAGAGATCTGATGTTCAACATAAGATAAAAAGGGTGAGAGAAAGGAAAATTTTATGTATCACATATTCATTCACGAGACAAATTTTTAATCTGTATTTTGAACTAGAAAGGAAAGTTAGAAAGTCTGTCCTCAAACAGCTTCATTTTAAACATGAGTAAGTTATGCTCCAAACTTGGAGCATTTAGCAAGTTGAATGTCTCAACTACTCAAACATTTGAGTTTGGCTGGGGCTGGGTTTGAACCCGCCACCCTCAGTACATGGGGCCGGTGCCTTACCGACTGAGCCACAGGCACCACCCAACCTTCTTTAATTCTTAAAAAATTCTTTTCATAGTAAGGACTGTGGGAATTGATCTATTGTTCTAAGAAAAAAAGGAAAAGAAAGTTCAAGGAAGTCACTTCCTCACTAATAAAAATAGATTTCCTTCATATACTTCAACCTATTTTTAGCTCTCAAGATAATACTGATTTAATCAGCTATCCAGACCACCAAACCAGAGATGTCTGGATAGAGGCCTTTGTAATTTACAGTAGGTAAGGAAGAGGTTTTATATACTATGTATATGTTACAGACCTGCAAATGATTTCTTTGGAGGAGAGGATCCTGCCCTAAGTCATGAAAACATCTATCTAGAACCCATGGGCTTGACAAAACACTACTTTCCTTGAAGTAGAAATCCTAATAGGATTAGCACAGTCCCCTAAAAGTTTCTTGGAAACTGTGGGGCTATTTCTGTCCTCTGGTAAAGGACCTATTGCTGGACACAATATTTTAGGCTGGCTTAGTTTTCTTTTTAATTTCTCCTTTAGGGCATTTGATTGATTTTTATCTAAATTATGTCCACAGGTAGGCTGCATTACTTCTAAATTTTATTTTACAGTAGTGGCAAGGGTATTCCAAAATAAGAAAGGTTGAAATGCACTAATTAAAATAAATATCATTAGAGAAGTCATGTGTGGTTGGCAGGGATTTCACCATAGACCATCCTTTCTGCAGTGTCATCAACACCTCAAACCCATACACAGGTTTAAGATCCAGAAGATGAAGAGCTGACAAGCTGGCATAAACCACCACTCTGTGAGAGAACTCTTCAGATTATCTATGTAGGATTCAATGCTTACCCAGGAAATACTGATGCCCTCATTGTACCAAGATAGCATTCTCCTTCAGTCAGTCAAGCGGGCTAGAACTGAGCTGTTTCTCCCAGTGTCACTGCATTTTGAAAGAAATAGATATCTTATGGTCTTATCTAGACAATGGAGACTTGAGAATCAAGTTTAGAGATGAAGGATGGCAACTCTTAATGAAGAATAGCCTCTGTCTCTCTCAGAGACTTACCCTGTCACCCAGACTAGAGTGAGTGCATTGGCATCATCATAGTTCATTGCAGCCTCAAACTCCTGGGCTGAAGTCATCCTCCTGTCTCAGCCTCCTGAGTAGCCGAAACCACAGTGTGCAACAAAATACCCAGTTAATTTTTCTATTTATTTTGGAGATGGGGTCTTGCTTGTGCTCAGGGTGGACTCAAACTCTTGGCCTCAAGAGATCCTCCTGCCTCTGCCTCTCAAATTGCTAGAATTACAGGTGTGAGACACTGTGCCTGGCCTGCTTCCTTTCTATCTGTTCAATTTTCTTTCCAACAACTGACAAGCTGGCTGGCCTCAGTTAGTTAACCTTACCCTTCCTTTACTTTGAGTTCAGATTTGGAGCTCTAATATCAAAGTGCATAAATCTAATTACAGGTCTTTGCTGGTGAATTCAAACTACCTTGATTATTTTTAGACTAATTTTAAAATGGTATTTTAACATAAAATATTAAAACTTCACATATTTCTATTAATTTGATTTCCTCATTTTGTGCCAGGAGCCTCAGCCAAGAAATCAGCAGGAAAGCTAATCAAAATATTTCTTAGCTACACTGCATTCCAAAATTACCTACTCCGTGCCAAAGCCTATTACCCATTCTTACCTATCATATCCCCCAAGGGAAACACTCCAACTAACATGATCATTTGTTTTAAGTTTGCTTCCAAATTAAAAAAGCATTTACTTTCCCCTGTAAAGTATCTATTGCTAAACAACCTACATCTTTATTTATAGCTGGCTATTCATCTCTAAATAACCATGAAAAATAAAAAAAGATGGAAAATTCTAGAATCAAAGACTCCCACCTGACATGAAACAGTTTCCAGCAAATACATAACTTAAGCCTCTTTATTTAATAAGCTACCTGAATGATATTTAGGAATTGAAGTCACTTAAAAAGGAAAAATACATTTTTTACTAATTATTTTTCCTAGAAATGTGTAGTTCTGGAATTAGGCTGCCAATACCAGAAATGTCCTCTCAACCAACTGTTTTCCTATTTCCATTTCCCAGGCATCTTATTTGGTCTTCAGCTTAGATTCTCAAACCAGGAGGACAGCCTGGATGTGAGTGTGGCTGTGTTTGTTTTCCCTCCTTCATTGTTCACTGTAGTACTCCAGTAGCTGCTATGGTAGATGAGATTTGACACACACCCACAACACAAAGGTGAGCCAAACAATCTTCACAGCCATTCATGAGAGTCAGAAAACCCAACAGTCATTTCTTTAGTAAATTTTCTTGAGGAACCTCATTCTCAGGAACCAAAGGGAGTCATCCTATCTAACCCGAAGGATACGTACATTTACAAGAAAAGGCTATTGGGCTGACTTAGGTTTCATTCAAAATCATATACCATGAACATAATTATATTATATGTCAGTCTGCATGCATAAAATTCCACTTTCCTATAGTTCGACTTAACATGTATTTTTACTGACTATCATTACATGGTCCTTCAAATAGTCTGAAGTACACACATACATTTATATCTTTTTTGAAACTCTATACAGTCTTTTAATGAGACATGAATCTGAAGTCAATGTCCTTCCTAGCACAGATATTATACGCCTATTATCATGTAAAGAAAAAAAAAAAAAACCCTTCCAAGCAAGTGATTCTACTTATCCCAAGCAAGGATGCCACATAACTCCAGGAGACCAAGACATAGGGTCTTAACAAACAGGGAAAAGCTTGCTGAACCAAACCAGACTTCAGGAAATTCTAAACACAACTCAATAGTGAGATAAAAGGCATTTCAAGCAAGTGCAACCATTTCTCCTCCTCTGCTGTGGATGCTAAGTAATTAGCTGCCCTTGACTACTGGGTAAAGCTGAAGAAAAAAAGAGATTAAATAGGCAAGAAAGGTCAGGTGTTTAAAGTTTAAAACGAAAGAATAAATTTAAAAGTGGCATTAATTTTGGCATTAAAGCAAATATATGGATAATAAAAGATCAAGTAAAAAAGAGAAAGCAGGGAGCTACAAAGGAGGGAGGGAAAGAGAGAGAAAGTAGAGAGAAAGGGAGGAAGAGGTAAAGAAAAGGAGGGAAGTAAAAGAATAGAAAGAAACAAAAAGTGAAAAGCTCTTAGGTCACAATTGATAAAATAAATTTTTTATTAAATAAAAAAAACTGACAGGCGGTGCCTGTGGCTCGAGGAGTAGAGCATCGGCCCCATATGCCAGGGGTGGTGGGTTCAAACCTAGCCCCAGCTAAGAACTGCAAAAATAAATAAAAAAATAAATAAAATGTAATAAAGTGACAAGTTTTTTAAGGTGAATGCCTGAAAATGCCAAAGAAATGAATATTGTTAATGATGAGAGAGAGAGAATAATAAATGGGAGGATTGATGGCAGAAAATAAAGATGGGTGATTTGTTTTAACATTCTAATAATCTGCCTTGAAATTTCTTAAAATTCGATATAACAAATTGCATCATTTGGCATTTTAATGCCCCAGTATGCACTTAATTTTATTAAATATGGTTGGCAGATATTACTGTCTATGTTTTACAATATTTCATCATGTATATTTATCTTAAATGCAAACAGAAACAATCCAAAACGTCAATTATAGAGCACTAGCTTCCTGTTCAAGGTGCAATTCTGTCTTCATGTTCACCTTTGGCATGTTTTGTACCCGGCATTGTTCTAGTGCTCTGTGAGTTTTAGTTTTATCCTTGAAGCAATATCTGTGGTAAAATTATTTCATCTGCTTCTGACATTTGGAAACAAATGTTCTAATGATGTGGAAAATGATTTTACAAGAAGTTAATTTATTCTATCAATTTTCATAGTTTCTCTGGGTTTTTTTTGACATATTTCCCCCCCAGAGAGAATATTTAATGTAATTACTTGGCAAGAATCTCTCTCTCTCTCTCTCTCTGATTTTCTCTCTCTCTCTCTCCACTTTCTCCCACACTTACAACTATGAAACAATATATACTCAGTTAACCTTAAATAAGAAAGGCAAAAAAAATAACTTTTTTAAAAACAATTTTAAGAATAATATGAGGGTACAGACGATTATGTTACATGTTTGCATTTCTTAGGTCGAGTCCAAGTTGCAGTTGTGCCCCGCCCCCAGGAGACGTGCCATATACCCCTACATTGTGCCTGTTAGTTGAGAGCACGCCAGTCACTCTCCCCCTCCTCCCCATTTGCGTTTGTGTGTTTGTCTTGTGTGGGTATGTATTTGTTGGTCATCAACTGGTTTCATATTAGTATTGAGAACACTGGATACTTGTTTTCCCATTCTTGTGATACTTTACTAGGTAAATGTTCTTCAGCGTCATCCAGGTTAATATAAAGATGTAAAGTCTCCATCTTTTCATGGCCAGATAGTACTCCATGGTATACAAACACCTCAATTTGTTAATCCATGCATGTGTTGATTGGGCACTTGGGTTGATTCTGCATCTTAGCAATTGTAAATTGATCCACAAAAAACATTCAAGTGCATACGTCCTTATGGTAAAATGATTTTTTCTCTCTTCTGAGTAGGTACCTAGTAATGGGATTGCTGGATCAAATGAAAGGTCTACTTCTAGCTTTTTGAGGATTCACCATACTTTCCAAAGGGGCTGTAATTAGTTTGCAATCCTACCAATAGTGTAAAAGTGTTCCCTTTCTCCACATCCTTGTCAGCATCTACAGTTTTGGAAATTTGTGATGTGGACTATCCTCACCAGGATTAGGTGATATCTCAAGGTGGTTTTAATTTGCATTTCTCTGATGATTAGAGATGGTGAGCATTTTTTCTTTATTTTTTTTTCCATTTGTCTATCTTTTTGGAGAAGATTTTGTTGATGTCTCTTTTCTCTCTCTTTTTATTGATTATTTTGAATTCTCTGTATATTCTGGTTATCAACCCTTTGTTTTATTCATATCTTTAACCATTCTAATAGTTGTGTTTTTGAAGTCCCATAATTCTCTAAGAGATTGCTGTGCTTTTACTGTCTTCTTTTCTGCCTCTTTAAATGCCCGAGTTAGATTGGGAGCCTTATCCTCTCACACTAAGATTCTTTCTTCTCCATGGTTTAATCTGCTATACTTTCTACTACATCTTTATTCCCTGAATGACTCCTTCAATTTCTTAAGCTCCAATATATCCTTTCTAAATTTCACCATGTCTTTCATTTATTTCTTGGGTCAATTTTTGGATTTCTTTTTGGTGGTTTTCTACTTTCTCTCCAATTCCCTTCTTCATTTTTGCCATCTATATTCTAAATTTTCTTTCTGTCATTTCCATAACTTCTTTATAGGTGGGATCCTCTGTAATAGGTGCCTCGTTATTCTTTGTGGGGAATGATCTGCTCTGGTTTTTCACATTGCTAGAATTTTTGTTGGTTCCACCTCATGTGTGTTTTCTTCTTGTTAACTTCTTTCCCTTTTTCCTCTTGCTTCTTCCTTCTCCTTAGTTGTGCTTATCTCTGTGCTTAGATGTTGGTGTGGCCTTCTCAGCTCTGAGTGTTGTGCAGATGAAGGACTCCTCGAAGTCCTTGGCACAGGAGCAACCTTCAAAGTGCTGGTGTGACAACCCCAACTCCACAACCTGCTGGGGACCAGAAAAGACCCCCGGGGGATATTTCTCCCCACCAGCCTGAGGAACCCCTCAGAGGAGGTGGGAGGAGCAGAGCACCCAAAAAGTGACATCTTAAAAAATCTGAAGTATTATATTCTTTTTTGAAGATTCTAATATCCATAAAAAATAACTCTGGAAAAATTAAATATTTCTGCAAGATATTACAAATATGATGCTGATCTTTAAACATAATAAAATTATTAACTTATCATTGGCAAAATAATAATATTGTGTTTTTTATTAAAATAGCATCACTAATTCTTACCGAGAATAGACAGTTCACTCTCATGCAAAGATACAATTGTGATGACTTACATAGCAAGCCTCACAGGAGCAATGTAGGCAACAAGATGCTAATAATTGGGTTATTACTGTGAGATCGTCACACATACCTCTTACATAGAATAACATCACCCAGGATTCAAGGATAGATGAAAGTAAACTATGCAATAATTTACATGACAAAATCAGTAATTTATTTTAATGAATATAACAAAAAGTTACATTAATCAAGATGAAATAGTTTAATTAAGAAAAAGAGCAAACTGTATGTGATATGAAAAGGTCTCATCAGAGTTGATTCAGGAGTTTTAACTATCTTGATGTACAATGGTGTAAAAGTACTTTATATTTACTCTATCACAAGCTTATTTAGACAAATTAACTAACAAGCTTTATCGTGGAGTAACAATTTTGGCATGTAGGCAAAGAATAAGATATAAGAGATGAAATAAATCCTCAACATATAAAATATTATATTAATGAATATTAATGTGCTGTTTTCATGCAATGCATAAAATATAAGGAAGTACATGTTGATAATTTTATGCTAAGGTAATTTTTGGTTGAAGAGGAAATACTTATATTTATCAAATAAAACACAGCCTTATAATTTTATATATATTTTAAAATCAAATATTTGTTTGGAAACAAAATTTCTTCCCTTGCTTCTATATAAATTCTACTTCTATAAGCACCATTCTCTTGTGTATATTTAACTAATACAATATTGATTTTTCCGCCCATCAGCACCCAGTATTATGCCACCACAGAAATGGCAATAAATATTCGTTGGATGAATTAAATTATATGTATAGATGTCCTTGTCAAGGAGATATTAATAACTTTTATTTTTTGGAGCTGTTCCAATCTCACCCAGGTTCATAATCAGTAAAAAGAGGTTAAGCTTTAGCTGTTCCTGATTCCAAGGCAGAAGTTTCAAGATAAACTCAGGTTCATCAACATCAAATCAATAATTCAGTACTCAATAAGTCTACCTTTCCCAGGGATAAAATGTGTGATTATTAATATGTTTCTGTTTGTCTTCACATTTTTTCTTAAAATTATTTTGAAGTTGATTTGAGATTTAACATTTTATTTTATATGTTTACCATCATTGTAAGTATATTTGCAAAGGTCTGTAATGAAAACAGCACCAAAAAAATTAAGAGTGAATTAGTGAATTATGCATGAGAATAGTTTTTCAATAATATTAAATATCGAACATTTGGAGGTTAGGATATCTTGAAGTTCAGTACAGCACAATATAAATAGATAATAATTTGTCAGTCATGCTCTATATCTGATTTAATAAAATATAAGTAACTTCTATAAATATAGTGATAGCTCCCTCTCCAGCAATCTTTGAGTTCCATTTCAGTAGATGACCAGTACTATAACTCTAACAATATATTGCACAGCTGACCGTCTTGAAAGTAGTCCTCCACTTTTAAGAATTCTGGCAGCGTCCCTTCTTACAAGGTCTGACAATAAGTTTGCGAACTCATCCCAGAAAAGTGCTGCATGCCTCATTGCTAAATATCACTATGCTCATCTTCAAGGTGCTCATCTTTCAGGTCTTCCCCTCAGGAAGCTACACATCCATGCCAGCACCTAGTCCATCCTTTAAAGTAATTTTGGAACCCTTTTTCTGGAATGGCTATCAAAGCTGTTTTCATATTACATTCATGTCCTGAATATCATCCAAATGTCTTTCTCTCAATACTTCCTTTATCTTTAGGTAAAGAAAAAAGTTATTGGGGACCAGATCAAGAGAATAGAGAGGATATTCCAATATAGCTATTTGTTTACTAGCTAAAAACTCCCTCACAGAGAGTGCCATGTGAGCTGGTGCATTGTTACAATGAAAAAGCCTTGAGTTGCTAGCCAAGATTTTCTTAAAGGATTCCCTATTGATGTTACTTGAACTTCTATGCTTCTCAGTCAGCTGATTATTTTAACATGCAATTTGGCAATTTTTGCAATGTTTTCATCACTTCTGCACATTATTGGCCGCCCTAATCTTCCTTCATCAATGACACTTTCTCTCCCCTCCAAAAAATGTGTGATCTATTTGTACACTGCTGTTTTCTTCATGGTATTATCTCCCTGAACTTGGTCTAACACGTCCCTTATTTTGTTTCCCCTCTTACCAAGTTTAACAACAAATTTATGAATATTTGTTCATTGCTCTAATTCAAATGTTGACATTGCCAGGACAGCACATAAAAACATGCAACAACAATAATGCACATCATTCAATGAGATACCACCACAACTCAGCAGAAACACAGCAGTGAGACACTGATACACCAAGGTTACGAAACCGTACGGAGCTCTCTGTACAGTGCTGCCAATGAAAGCACACGGGGGGCAAGTTCATGAACTTCATTGTCAGGGTATGTGCAGAAGAGAGGGATTCTTCAGAGAGAAGTTACATACTGTTGTATAAAAGAAAATGTGTGCAGGAATGAGAATATCTGATCCCATGGACTTGTATGCATCACCCTTCTGCCTAGGGGTGAGGCGTGCGCATTTGTCCTTGCCCTCCGAAGCCTTGTGGACAGGGGCCTCCACATCTCTACTTTAAAATGCTTTTACTTGCCTCTGTACACATCTCTCTACTGCAGTATCTTTTGTTTGATATTGAAACCTGGAATCACATCAGGGAAGAAGAGTACCAGATGCTGATCAGCATTAAAACATGGTAGTTGATGGTGATGATTTGTGCGGCACAGCTATGAGTGATTGCTGAGAATGATTTGGTTACTTCATATATTTTTATCTTTACCTCATTCTTATGATGTGCTTCATTTTATGAATATGGGAATTTTAAGATCATTTTAAGCTCATTAGAAGTCTTTTAGCAGATGAGATCGGCAAAGGTGATTAGTAAGAAAATTGAAAAAAACAGTCAAAGGGGGGAATAAAAAATGATATCTGCTGCTTTAAATGGTTTATTTTAACTTAAAATATAAACATGCATACATAGTTGCCAATCTTCTGAGGTTGAATAAAAGCCTTTTCTTTGAATACAGCTTCTCTGATTAGTGGATCAGAGTTGTCTTTATAGTTGTCATTCTTAAATAAAAGGCAACTATTTGATATAATGCGTCATTTCAGCTTAGGTGTCTCCAAAATGAAGTCTTCATTAAAAAGTTAACTAAGCAGTATTGAGATGCTCAATCCTTGCAAATCCAAGGAAAGAATGGGTTCTTAACTGATCCTAGGAGATAGCCTATAAACCATCTCAACATCCCGGCTAATGAGACTGTCTTTGTATACACTGGTCAACAAGATATGTTAACAATATTATATCGTGAATACTTGTGTTGTTTTGCATTCGTTTTTCACATGTGGCCATGAAATACTGTATCAGTTTGATATCTGAGAGAGATGGGTCCTCTCCCATGCCTACATATCTAACCCCCACCGAAATCCTAGGACACAAAGGTTCAAGTGAGGTTCCGTGGTTTGCAATATTTCATACATGTCACAGAGCATTGCTGGGAGAAGTTAGTGCTCTACAACTCCACTATGAAATCTTCCATTAAAGCTCCTGCCTGAGCTCTCCTGGGCTCTGTCTGTAATGGTTAATTTTATGTATCAATTGATGTAGACTAAGTAATGGCCATATAGCTGATAAAACATTATTTCTGGGTGTGTCTAAAAAGGGTGCTTCCTAAAGTGATTAGCAGTTTTGTTTTCTTTTTTTTGAGACAGAGTCTCACTATGTCGCCCTGGGTAGAGTGCTGTAGCATCACAGCTCACAGCAACCTCAAACTCTTGGGCTTAAGAGATTCTCTTGCCTCAGCCTCCCAAGTAGCTGGGACTACAGGCACAACAATGCCTGACTATTTTTAAGAGATGATGTCTCAAGGGATTAACATTTGAATCAGTAGACTAGTAAAGAAGAGCATCCTCCCCAAGGCAGGTGACCATCCTTGAACGCGGAAGGTCACAAGAGAACAAAAAGACAGAAAGGTCAATTTACTCTCCCTGTTTGAGCTGCGGACATGTATCTTCTCTTGCTCTTAGACATCAGCACTCCTAGTTCTCAGATCTTCAGACTAAATTATATCCCTGGCTTTCCTGATTCTCTAACTTGCAGACAGCAGAAAGTGGGTCTTCTCAGCCCTCATAACTGCATGAGCCAATTTTGCAATAAATTTCTCAATAGACAGAGAGAAAGAGAGAGAGAGATCTCCTACCCGTTCTGTTCCTCTGGAAAAATGTAATGCACTGTCTTTTGCACCTTTTATCTTTGCTGATTTTCATCTGCATTTTTTAAATGTAGTAAGATGCTAACTATAACTCCTTTCCTGAGTTCTGTTAGTCCTTCTAATGAATCATCACTAGGGATTCCCACTGCAAAAATAAAAATCAGAAAATACTTACAGAATAATCTGACATAGAATAAATCTAGATTTTACCATTCTTCCTTTATCTATTAATGTTGTCTTACCCATACCAATTTTGGCAGCTTTTATTAAGTCTTCCCAGGTGATTTGAATTAATTTAAATAATTTTATTAATTTATAATAAGATTAAGTCTTTCCTTTTGCATGCATATTTTGTCAACTTTTAAAATGCCTTAATTTGTTTGCCTAGTGATTCTAACAACCAATTTCTGAACACAGAGTATAATCCCTTGAAAAACAAAAACAAAGTTTGCTTTATTGCATGGGAGCACAAAATGTTCCCTCCAAATAGTGTGTGAGGTTAAAAATATCCTTTCCCCAAATACTCCCACCATGTGATTCTGAGAGAGACAAGGAATTGATATCTGGAATTTCATCCTCAAAAAGAAGAGTCTTCCCTTTCAGAAATTTAATGTCACAAAAAATACTTAATAAAAAGTAATATAAGAAGAATACTAAAATAAAAATACTTTAGCTTTTTAAACAATAAAGAGAGTATACTGTAGAATAAATTCATTGCAATAATTATATATTATGTATATGTATTTATACATATACATGTGAAGAAAAAATCTCAGAAGAATTTATCTTTTAAAATGTGGGATAGGCACAGTGGCTCACACTTATAATCTTAGCATTCTGGGAGGCTGAGGCAGGAGGATCACTTGAGGTCAGGATTTTGAACCAGCCTGAGCAAGAATGAGATCTCCTCCCTTAGAAAAAATAGAAAAATTAGCCAGGAATGTGGCACCTGCCAGAAGTCCCAATACAGTAGAGGCTGAGGCAAGAGGATTGCCTGAGCCCAGAAGTTTGAGGTTACAGTAATCTATAATGATGCTACTGTATTCTACCTGTGTGACAAAGTCAAACTCTGTGTCAAAAAAAAAAAAAAAAAAGTGGGGACAGATAATTTTCCAGATAAGTAGGGGTTAACTGAACCAAAGCTTTTCTTACTCATTTTTTGCTTCCCTACAATAATGCTCCGGCACTCCTTAGTCATCTTTAAGAGTTCATGCATATTAGGTATAGAAACCACCTCCTATAATTCAATGCTATAACCCTGGAAGAAAAGCACACTTTTTCTCAATGTGCTTTGTATTTCTGTTGCAGAAAAAGAGCAATATCAGTTATTTTATAAAAGTTTCTGCAAGATTAAGAGCACAAATCAGGATTTCTTGGTAACAGTGAAATAAACACAGTGCCAGCAAGAGTGAAAGGAGTTGCCTCATCAGGGAGGCTTTAGGTGCCCAGAATGAACATGGTAATTGAAGAGAAAACCAGACAGACCTCCGTGTAGAAGATGAAAACAAAGTACAGGGTACTGAGCCTTCGTGGCTTCCAAGGAGCATCAGAGAAATAATTGAGAAGATAAAAATGCTATCTGCCCCTTGAAAGCTAACAGCACAACTTCAAAGGTCCGTAGACGACAGCTCCATGGCTATCGACTTTGGAGAAAGAAGCCAGACAAATGCCCTTCTGTCAAGTTCTTGTGAACCTGTGTTTTACTTTCTAGGCTGAGGAGACCTGAAGATATACGATTCACACATGTAAACAAATCAAAAAATCTTCACGTAATCTATTAAATATTGCAACAGGTATAAGTATAAGGTGATTTTAAAAAAGGGGGGGGAGTACCAAAGTCATTCTGTGCTAGGTGAATGAAGAGAAATATGGGGAAATGCCACAGAGGAACCAGTGTTTGAGTTAAGTCAGGAACAGTAAGTATACATTTATCAGCCAGTGACAGGCATTCCAGGAAAACACACAAAAGCAGAGAAGAACATATATGTTCTGGAAGTAGCTGTTATTTGGCAAGGCTAAAGCACAGTGTAGCTATGGCAATGAAATGGCAAGAAATAAGTTTGGAAGCCTTGGATTTGTTTATTGTAAACCCCTTCAGTTTCTATGCATACTAAAACTTCATGATTTCTGTGGTCATGATGATTCTAAGTGAGGAAGTTGCTGCCAGCCACTATAGATGGTTGCCCTATAGATAGATTTGCAAAGATTTGGGGGTGGGGGGGTGGGGGGGTGGTTATGAAACAGTGCAAAATGAGTTATCCTTAGAATACAACCTGGGCATTGCTTAATGACTCTCCCAAAAGAGATTGAATGGCTATGATCCCTTTGTGGGGACTCTGGATAGCAAGATCAAAAAGGCTCATATAACTTGTCCAAAAAGGCTCATATAACTTGGTTGTTTGCAGAGCTATGAGTACAACAATATCCTCAGACTAGAGATCAATCTAAGTTAATGATATGAATGAAATCTTCAATAAAATTTTCTCTTATCTCCCCAGCTCCCACTCTTACTTAGGAAAAACAGTCCTACTAGTAGTAACTCCCAAATAGCTCAACAATCATAAAACAGAGAATTTAAAAGAGTAAAGTGAATTAATAATTTAAAAATAAAAGGTCACCAAGGTGGGAGGATTGCTTGACCTCAGGGGTTCAAGACCAGCCTGAGCAAGAGTGAGACTCCATTTATTCTAAAAATAGAAAAATTAGCCAGGTGTTGTGACAGGCTCCTATAGTCCCAGCTACTCAGGAGGCTGAGGGAGTTGAATCACTTAAATCCAGGAGTTTGAGGTTTCTGTGAAGTAGGCTGATGCCATGGCAGTCTAGTGTGGGCAACACAGTGAGACTGTCTCAAAAATAAATAAAAATAAAAAGTTAATAATTTTAATATAATTTAGTACATGCTGTTAATATTTAATTCCATTTTTTCCTAAGTATTCAAGGATGTTATTTTTGAAAAGGTATCCTTGAGAGTTAGACACAGCCATTTTAGATTTTAAATGAAGAACCAAAACATATTTAATTAAATATGCCTTGGTCACACTATTCCCACATAAGAAAAAAGGCACTTCCGCATTACTAATTACTTGGCAAAATTATAATTGAACTAAATTGGCATAAGACTACAAAAAAATTAGCCTGAGTGATAATCCAAACCTCAAAAGGTCAGTTTAAATACTGCACGCTGGTTATATATTAATAAAAGGGAATAAATCAAAGAACATACGTGTGACTTTGAACATTTCTAAAATTTAGTATATTTTAAGTTGCTGCCAAAAAAGTGGATATTTATTTTCTCTGACACTATTCCCTGATTCAGACTTAAGTATGTCTTCAATAATTCTGAAAGGAATAACAGCCAGTGATGTATCAAAGGAATACTGCAGAGATGCCGCTTCCCAATTTTACAAGCTATAGCAATATTACTTAATAAGCAGAAGCTGACTTCTGCCAACACAGTCCCATACCTGCCTGAGACAGGCAAATATATAGTACTTTACAAGAAGAACATTTGAATATTTACCATTTTATAGATCTTTTCTGACTGTACAGAAGAAGAAAAAAGCCAATTGCACTTTAGAATAATCCTTCATTGGGGAGACATTTTTAGCAAGTAATATGTCAAAGACTATTTGATGGTGAAAAAGTGTCTTATAAACAATAAATATTTTAGTGACTTCCATGGTACAAGTTTTGCAGTATGGTTTTTGACATGATCTACTTTCATTCTGCTGAAATTCCATTATCTGTAATCATTTCTAAAAATAAAAATGGTCAAGAATGTTTTTTAACAAGGAAAAGTCATCTATACTTTCTTCTTTGACATCCTCCAGATAAAGCAATCTTTAAATTTCTAAACCAATTTTACTTAGTTTAAAATCACATAGAAGTGTCTCTATTTTCCATAGCATTTTAAATATGTGTCAAAACAACTTACCTAAATAGGTAAGTCGATAAAATTACCCAAGACTCTGTCTAGGGATGTGCACAAAAAAATACACATATGGTGCCTAGACATTGTGGCATGTGTCTTTATTCTGGAGGCTGAGGCGGGAGAGGGGATCCCCTGAGCTCAGTAGTTCAAGGTTGCAGTGAGCCATGATTATACCACTGCACTCCGGCTTAGGCAAAAAAGTAAGAAGACTCTGAAAAGAAAACATTTGGAAAACTAAATTTTTGAAATTTATAGAAAACTACAAATTTCACAAGTCCTAGAAGGCTTGTTTGTAATATTGGATACACCTAGGGCTATCACCCAGATTTTCCAGAGTCTAGAAGTAGGTGGGAATTGGCACTGGAAATATTTCGAAAACACTATGACTATGGTTTCTATTCCCCAGATGGCCCATAACTATTTGTGAAGTTCTTTATAATTCCAGAATTCAAATGCTAGAGTGATATCAGCTAACAGTTAAAGTCTCAGATAATGAAAAGTGAAAATTAAGACAAGCTTAGGCAGGGAATGACAAAGCCCCAAACTCATCAATTGTAGGTTAAGAACCCTGAGTAAGGAGAAATGCTGACAGATTCTAATAATCTTGGCTGACAATTTGGATAAGCAATATATAGTAGTATGTTGAGTCAAAGCCAAGAGTAAAACCCCAAGTAGAGAGACAGGCCATGAGCCCAACTGGCATTCTGTGTGAGCTGCCCAGGCACTCAGAAATCAGGACTCCTAATGGATGCTGGAGTACAGACAAGGTCAAAGGATCAAAGGACCACTGAGTACTAAAACACAGGGCAATACTCTCATTACACTATTTTAATGCAAAGGAAAGGTCAGCAGTGCTCCCCAACACATTGTTAAATCTGTGACATTGTCTATCAGCCATTCTGCATTTTACCATCCCAAAAAATTACACAGTTTCTGTAGTATAAAATGCATTTCAAAGATCAGATAACATACTGAAAAATAGTTTTAATTATAAATTACAATCTTAATTTATTCTTGGATTTCAGATACTACTTGTAACTTGAAAAAATAAATCTTTGTTAAAAGAAAATAACTCTAACAGAGAGACAATTATGGGTCTCCTTTCCCTCTGCTCTCTAGAGATTAGAAAGCAGGCTATCCAAATCAAGAAAAAATGGAAAGAAGAAAATGCCCATTGCACTAGAGACAGGCAACAAAGACCATGTCTTGTTCTTAGGAATAAAAGAGATTTGGGTGAAAAAAAATGGCACTAGTTTATGGGAAACAGTGAAAATTTCAGGAGAAAAAAACAAATCTTAGTATTCTTGAAATACTGAGAAAAAAGTAGTAAGTTAAGGAACTTTTTTTACTGAAAGCTACAGGTGCTAATAGTTACTAAGAAAGAATATCATCAGACCAAAAACCTTAGGAAATTGACTCACTGACAAGAAATCAGAAATGTGCTCCAAAGCAGAAAAAAACGGAGTATTACTCCCAAGGATGTATGAGTTTGAATTTTTTATTATTTTTAAATTTTAAATGTATTAATTTTCAACTCATTCCACTAAGTTTTCAGAGAAATTTCTAAAATAACTCCAATAGTAAAGCCTAATATTATGCAATGAGAAAATCAAGAAAAGGTAAAAATAACCATAGGTAATTGAACAAGACTCTGTCTAGGGATGTGCACAAAAAAATACACAGCACAAAGTTCTTACATAGTTGTTGAGCTGGAAAACATATTCAGATTTACTCTTCCTAGGATTCAAAGCCCAAAAAGGATGCAAAGATAGTGATAGAAGCAATTCTTTCTCTTACCCAATTGTCCTTCCACAGGAAGATCCTTGAAGGAAAAACAGGGCTTTTTCAGTACTAGGCATTATAAGGTTTCTGCAGGTCAAGCCTGACAGAGAGATGACAGCCAGCAATAGCAGGTAGGTGGGAAGCATGGAGAACACCAGGGCCTGTTGGTTGTCACATTTAAATTGCCAGGAATAGATGACACAGTCCCAGTGATTGTGAATGATGTGGAAGGTATTTGCTGAGGCATTCTAACAAGTACAGATGTGGGCCTGACTCAATCACCATATGCTTAGAGACCCTGTCCATCAGGCTCAGGCATCACCTACGTTGTCAGGATGACTGTCCTTGTCTTCATACCAATGTCCACCACTTCCCTCCCTCATCTTTCATGTGTTCCTCCCTTTACCTAGTCCTTTCTATCCTGTCCTATGGAACCCTTGTTCCACTGTAACAGACTTGGCTAAACTTCCTTCTGTGCTTTGAAAGAAACATAGCACTCTCAGGATAACACTCTATTCGCTACTCGTTCTCCCATGATCCACTGACTACAGGATACCACAACTTTACTCTGCCTTCTGCAGATGACTGTCCCTCCCACACCATCTTTGTTTTTCTTCTTTTCCTTTTAGATTTTTTAAATTTGTTTGTTTTTACTTCAGAACATTATAGCAGTACAAATGTTTAGCTTACATGAGTTGGTCTTGTACTGCCAGAGATACCACCCAGACAATGTACATTGTACCCACTAGCTATGATTTCACCCATCTTTTTCTCTCTCCCACCTGCCCAATTTTTGTTGACTTTTTCTTCCATCTGTGCACGTGATTGCTGTTCACTGTTCAGTTAGTTCCAATTTAATAGTGAATAGGTATGGTATTTGTTTTTCCATTCCTGCGATACTTCACTTAGGAGAATCACTTCCAGTTCCATCCAGATTGCTGCAAAAGGATTTAATTGGCATAGTGCCTGTTGCTTAGTGGTTAGGGCGCTGGCCACATAAACTGGATCTGGCAGGTTCAAAACTGGCCCCAGCCAGCTAAATAATAATGATGACTACAACAACAAAAAGATAGCCAGGCATTCTGGTGGAAGCCTCTAGTCCCAGATACTTGGGAGGCTGAGGCAAGAGAATCGCTTAAGCCCAAGAGTTGAAGGTTGCTATGAGCTATGACGCCATGGCATTCTACCAAGGGTGACA
Source organism: Perodicticus potto (assembly GCA_963574655.1). Taxonomy (NCBI): domain Eukaryota; kingdom Metazoa; phylum Chordata; class Mammalia; order Primates; family Lorisidae; genus Perodicticus; species Perodicticus potto. The sequence goes on along the minus strand of CAUYRH010174819.1, from coordinate 7,520 downwards.
TAGTGAGACTCTGTCTCAAAAAAAGGGGGGGGGACATTAATTAATTTTTCATGGTGAGTAGTATTCATGGTGTACATATTCCACATTTTATTAATCCACTTGTAAATTGATGGGCACTTGGATTGATTCAACATCTTCGCAATTGTGAATTGTGCTGCAATAAACACTCAAGGGTATGTGTCTTTTTGATAAAATGACTTTTTTTTTCCTTTTGACTTTGTAACCCAGTAATAGGACTGCTGCATCATATGCTAGGTCTACTTTTAGTTCTTTGAGGAATCCCTATACTATTTTCCATAGAGGATACACTAGTTTTGCAATCCCACAAGCAGTGTATAACTGTTCTTTGCTTTCCACATCCATACAAGCATCTATTGTTTTGAGACTTTTTCATAAAAGCCATTCTAAGATTACATGGTATCTCAGAGTGATTTTGCTTTGTATTTCCCTAATGATTAGTGATGTTGAGCATTTTTGATCTATTTATTAGCCATTAGTCTATCTTATTTTGAAAAACTACTGTTATGTCTTTAGCCCAATGGGATTGTTTTATTTTTCTTGCTCCTGTGCTAGAGTTCTTCATAGATTCTGCTTATTGGTCCTTCACTGTATATATAGCATGGGAATATTTTCTCCCATTCTGTAAGCTCTGTTTGTTCTTTCCTTGCCTGTGTAGAAGGTTTTTAATTTAATCACATCCCACTTATTTAGTTTTGTTATTGCTGTGATTGCCATCAGGATCTTCTTCATAAATTCTATGCCTAGGCTGATATCTACAGAGTTTTTCCAACATTTTCCCCTAGAAATTTAATGGTTTCATATCTTCAGTTAAGTCTGTTATCCATCTTGACTTAATTTTCGTGAGTGATGAGATGAATGGCTCTTGTTTCAATCTTCTCTATGCAGATATCCAACATTCCCAATCCCATTTATTGAATAGGGATTCTTTTCCCCACTGTATATTGTCTGCTTTGTCAAAGATCACATGGCAAAGATAGACAGTTGTTTTTAAATCTGGGTTTTCTGTTTTGTCCATTGGTCATTCCAATTTTAGTCCCAGTAAAAAGTTTTTTTGGTTACTATACCCTTGTAGTATAGCTTAAAGTCTTGTACAGTGATGCCTCCAGGTAAATTCCTATATTTGATGAAGGTCACTGGCAATTTGGGCTTTTTGGGTTCCAAATGAAGGATACAACTGTTTTTTCTAGATCTGAGGAAATGATGCTAGTGTTTTTCTGGGGACTGCACAAATCTGTAAATACTTTGGGAGTATTATGGACATTTTAACAATGCTGATTTGGCCAATCCATAAGCATATCTTTTTCCATTTGTTTACATCATCTATATTTTCCTTCCTCAGTGTTTCATAGTTCTCCGTATAGAGATCTTTCACCTTCTTGGTTAAATATATTCTTAGGTATTTTATTTTCTTTGTAGCTTTGTGAAAGTTACTGAGTCTTATTTTGATTCTCAACTTGACTGTTGTTGGTACATAGGAATGCTACTGATTTGCATGTTACTTTTTCATAAACTAGGACTTTTGTGAACTTATTTATCAATTCCAGGAGTATCTTAATGGAGTCTTTGGGGTTTTCTAGGTGTAAGATAATGTCATCAGCAAAGACCTCTTCCCCAACTGGATAACCTTACTTTTTTTCTGTTGTCTGATTGGTCTGGCTAGGACATCAGGCACTATGCTGAATATAAGTGGTGACAGTGGGGATCCATGTCTTGTTCCAGTTCTACGTGGAAATGCCTTCAACTTTTCTCTTTTCAGTATAATGTTGGCTGTGGGTTTGTCATACATGGCTTTTATAATTTTGAGATACGTCCCATCTATGCTTCTTTTGTTTTTATCATAAAAGGGGGTTGAATATTGTTTGAATGCTTTTTCTGCATCTATCAAGAACGATCATATGATCTTTGCTTTTGCTTCTGTTTACGTGGTGAGTCACACTTCTGAACCTGCACATGTTGAACTATTTTTGCATCCCTGGGATGAAGCCTACTTGGTCATGGTGATTATTTCTGATGTGCTGGTGAATTTGGTTTGCTAGCATTTCGTTGAGAATTTTTGCATCTATACTCATAAGCGATATTGATCTATAGTTTTATTTTTTGTTTTGTCCTTTCCTAGATCTAGTACCAAAGTTGATACTGGCTTCAAAGAACAAGTTGAAAAGGATTCCTTCTTTCTTGATGTTATGAAAGAAATTCTGAAGTATAGGTACCAATTCTTCTTTGTAGATCTGATAAAATCTGGCTGTGAAACCATTGGACCTGGGTATTTTTTATTGCTTTTTCAATTTAGTTGCCTGGTATTGGTCTATTCAAAAGTTCTATTTCTTCCTGACTGAATCTTGAGAGATTGTGTGTTTCCATGAGTTTGTCTACTTCCTTAACATTTTTGAGATTATGTAGATAGAGATGTCCATGATATTTACAGATAATGTTTTTGCTCTTCCTTTTCTAATTCCTTGAGACAATTTATTAGATTGTTGATATATCATCTTCCTGTCTTTTTGATACAAGTGTTTAAAACTATATTTTCCCCTTTTTCTGAATCCAATAGATTTTAATAACTTGTGTCCCCTTTGTCATTTAAGTTGAGGAATGTTTGATTTCCATATTAACTTCAGCCTTGACTTAATAATCATAAGGAATAGATTGTCTAATAGTCATGACTTTGTGTAGGATTGAGTGTTTCTGTTGATTTCTAATTTTATTCCACTGCGGTCAGAGAACATATATGGCATAATTTCTATATTTTTGCATTTGCTCAGATGTCTTTTGTAGCCTTGTATAATCTGTATTTTTTCAAATTTGCTAAGACATGTTTTGTGGCCTAGGATGTAATCAATCTTAAAGAATGTTTCATGTGCTGATTAGAAGACTGTATATTCAGTAGTTTGGGGGGGAGTAAAATGTTTTATAAATGTTTGTTTCGTTTATTTGCTCTAGGGTCCCATTTAGGTTTAGTGCTTGTTCATTTTATGCTTGGAGAATCTGTTAGTTCTGACAGAGGGGTGTTGAAGTCCCTGGCTATTGCTTTGATGTTGTTTATCACTTTAGAACTAGTAGGGTTTGCTTTATAAATTTGCACGCACCTATCTTAAGTACATAAATATTAGGATTGTTATATCTTTTTGCTGAATTGTTCCTTTCATGTTATGTAATAATCATCTTCGTCTTTCTTTACTATTGTTAATTTGAAGTCTATTTTATCTGATATGAGAATGACTACACCTGGTTTATTTTGGCCTCCATTTGCATGGAATATTTTCTTTTCCATCCCTTCACCTTGAGTCTGAACGAGTCTTTGTGGGTTAGGTGTGGTTCCTGGAGACACTAGATACTTGTTTTGTAATTTTTTAGCCATTCAGCCAGCCTATGTCTCTTGAGTGGAGAATTAAAGTTGTTCCTGTTTATTGAAGGAATTGATAAGTGGGATGCATTTCTGTTCATCCTGTTGGGTAGAACCTTTTTTCTTTGTTTACTTCTTGAACTATTATTATGCATTAGCTCTGAACTTTAGCTTTTGGGTGATTTTATGCTGCTAGATGTTTATTGTGCTGATTGATATAGAGTGCAGAATCATATAATAAACTTAGTTTTGCTGAATACAAAATTCTAAGTTGGTCATTATTCTGTTTATAAATAAACCCTAGAGCAAATGTACCAACTGAGGAGTGGACCCTCAATGCCTTCTGGCTTGTAAAGTCTCCGTTGAGAAGTCTGCAGTTGGCCTGATTAATTTTCCTTTGTAAGTTACCAGATGTTTTCACCTTACAGCACGTTGGAGTTCCTCTTTTGTGTTAACTTTAACCAATATGATGACTATTTGTCATGGCAATTGTTTCTTTCCAATGAATCTCCCCAGAGTTCATTGAGCTTCTTGCACCTATACATCTATATTTGCTGCAAGACTAGGTTTTCCAACCTTGTGCATTTTCTTCTTATCCTCAGGGATGCCTATGATTCTTATATTTGGCCTCTTAACATAATCCCATATTTCTTGTAGACTCTGTTAATTCTTATTTCTCAGTTTTTTTATCTTTGATTGATTTATTTAATTTGAAGATGTTATCTTCAAGCTCTGATATTTTTTGTTCTCCCTGTTCTAGCCTACTCGTAAGACTTTCCACTGAGTTTTGAATGTCCTTAAATGAATTTTTCATTTCAAGTTCTATTTGATTTTTTTTAATAATTCAATTTCTTTGGTGAAGTTTTCATTCACTTCCTGTATTATTCCTGTGATTTCTTTGTGTTGGTTTTCCATTTTCTATTTTATTTTGTTGAGCTTCCTTATAATCCAAATTTGGAATTATTTATCTGTCACTTTGATATTTTTATTTGGTTGGCATCCATTGGTAGATAGTTGTTGTTTCATTCAGGGGATAAGCTTTTGCTCTGATTTTTTCATACCCTCAGTGTTCTTTCATCTGGCTTCTCAATCACCTCCTAGAGGTTCTGGGCCTGCCTTGTCAGCCTCTCTCTGGGTCCCTGAAGATCAATCCCTGAAAGGAGAAAAGCACTGGTTCCGAGTTGTATATAAGGTGATCAAGCAGGTTTTATTATTCTCTTGTGTTATCTCTGGCCTGCTGTATTCACCTCTTCCCAGCAGGGTGAATTATTTTGGGTTTCCCAGCTTAATTTTGATTTCAGTCAGCCACGCTGTGTTTGCTTGAGTTGGCTGACACTATGCTACAAAATAGTGTTGTTCTCCCTGTCATTAGTATATGTTTGTATGAAAGAGCCAGATGCCAAGATACAAACACTTTTGCACCCATGGAAAACTCTGTTTCCCCAGATGGAGTACTTCAATCCCCCAAGCTTTAGGAAAGACCCTGAAGCTCTCAGGTAGTTGCTTGTTCTTTACAACCACTGAAGTAGAGTAAGGAGTGAGGTGGTTTGTGGCTAGGCTGTGGGACCCTGAAAGGCTTTGCAAAGCCTCCCACAGGGCTTGGAAAATGCTTTTCCAACCACTAGCAGAAGCGTCTGGTATGAGGAAAAGGATGAGACCTCCAAATCATGAGATCTGTTCATGGTGGAGGGACCAATATGCTGAGTTCTAAGGCCCAAGGCTGGGATCTTTTTGCCCTTACCCAAGGCAACGTTTTTCTGTGGGAAGGAGTGGGCACTCTCCTAATATGCCACTCTTTGGCCTCCCATAACACACTCTCATCAGTTCAGTCCATATAGGTACCCTCATCACCCTAGTCGAGCTTTCAAAGCTCCCTCTAGTCTGTGTGTCTGACCCACGAACAAGTGCCTCTGCAAAATGGCAAGTAGCAGAGAGTTCCAAAATTGTGTACCCGCTCTCCACTACCAGTCCTTGGAGAAGAAGGTATTAGTTCCTCTGTCTGTGAGAACCACTGGCTGTAGCATGCACCTGCCAGAGAGAAAGGGCCACTCACAAACTTCTAGGCATGAACCTGATCTCTCTCTATTGGAATGAGTTCAGGGAGGTGCCACAGTACTCTGTGAGCCAAGTCACCTGAGTGTGAGGTGTTCAGTTGCCATGGATCTGGGGACTCGGCTATTCCCCTCAAAATGTCACACCCAATCCAATGTGGCAGTCCTCCAATCCAGAGTCTGGGTATGCTCCCATATCCCCATTTCACAGCACTGCACTACACTTTCCCACCAGATATTATTATACAGGCTTCCTTGTCACCTGAGTCCAGCTTCCCAACCTTCTATCCTTCATCCCCCTGCACCCCTCTTGTGTCTGGGGTATACTAAGACCTGCCTGCTTATCTGAGCCACTGGTGACAAAATGCTGGTAGGCCAGAAATTCCCAAATTGTTACTCCTATTCCACCACAAGTCCTCAAGAGGGACAGGAGTGAGTTCTCTCTGAGAACACCTCAGTCTGGGATATGTGTGCTCACCAGTGAAAAGCAGCCTTGACAGCTCCATCTTTTTTTTTTTTTTTGTCATCTTACAGTATTATCATTATTTTGTCTTCATAACATTTTCCAGATTCACCTCATCACCACAATCAATTGTGTAATCAATGTTATACCATCCTCCTTAGTAGCTAACTGAAGATCATTTTCTAGTCTTCCTGTCTCACTTGTATAGGCAATATAATTTGTTTCCTTTATGGATCCTGAAATGAGAGCAATCTTTTGACAAAAACACTATACAGTTCCCCCCAAAACATCATGAAATGTCTTGCCTCCATGACTTAGCTTTGTTTTTGTTCTGAAATTCCTTCCTACAACAGTTTTATCTGGAAAACATTCTTCCTTCAAGACTCAGCCTTGAGTACCCTCCATTTTTCATACATGTCCTGAAATCATCTCAGGAAGCTAACGACATTCCTTTGTGTCTATTGCAGCTTGTATAGCCACTAAAGAGAAACAAATCTCTCATACTAATCACTTTACATGTTCATTTGTTATGGAATCCTTAGGAACAAGGCTAGTACTCAGGACCCTGTGAAGTACATTGACAGACAACAAACATCTGTGAAATAAATGCAAGTTTCTAAAATTGCAATGTCTTACTCAAAAAATATGTACAGATAGTGCTAAGTTGCCTATGATACTCTATTTTTGTTAGGTTTAAAACAAATTATAATTCTTTCAACAGAGTTACCAAACTTTGTTTCCAAATGATTTTGGAATAAAAGGCCACAAAATATTTAAAGTATTAGTGGTATTTTTCTATCTAGTTATGTTAAAGTCTCAAGATGAATGATGTTAAACTCATTAAACAGGTATCCTAAGCTGATGGTATAGAAGGGTCCAAATACATTTCACGTTCAAAAGCATTAAAAGGTTTCATAATTCTTAGAGATAAATTTTTGAGTAAAAAAATTCTGCAGTACATAATTGTATATATTCATTCACAACTAATTATTTTAAAAATTATTTATCTTCCTCTTTTCCTATAGAATTAAATTCACCACTAAGTGCTAAATTCTGATTTCATGCAATTTTAAAAGCTAAACTTCACATACTTTGCAAATATATATAGATAGATGTATAACAACTATGTCTTTATAACAAAAATATATTAGCATTTTTACATTTACTCTTTTCTATTATAAACAGTCCTGTATATTGTTTTTGACATTTTATTAAGCGAGTAAGTGACATGTTTAACTGTAGTTTACAAAAAAGACAAAGAGATTTAATGACCATCAATAAGCACCATGACTTCAAGTCAGGAACTGATTATTAACATCCTTTTAAAACAAAATAGGGGAGGTATAAAGAATGACGGGGGGGCGGAGCAAGATGGCAGCCAAGTAATAGCTTCCTTGCCGCTGGTCACGGTGAGACTGGGGAGAGAGGACTTCAGGCATCTCTGGCAGGCGGGATCTACCCAGGAACTTCCCCTTGGAAACACAAGGAGACAGTGTGAGGCTTCTGGACACCCTGAGGAAGGCAAAGGCGGTGGAGACTGGGCAAGTGGTTGCGTCTGTTCTTTCGGTCTGATCCTGTCGGCGGCTGTGGGTGGGGCAACAGTGGGACTGCAGGCTGGAAAGGCCTTGCCTGTGAGCTGTTT
>CAUYRH010174815.1:0-22290 GCA_963574655.1 Perodicticus potto | reverse complement strand
CATCACAGCTCACAGCAACCTCCAATTCCTGGGCTCAAGCGAGTCTCCTGCCTCCGCCTCCCAAGTGGCTGGGACTACAGGCGCCCGCCACAACACCCGGCCATTTTTTGGTTGCAGCCGTCATTGTTGTTTGGTGGGCCCAGGCTGGATTTGAACCCGCCAGCTCAGGTGTACACGGCTGGCACCTTAGCCCATTGAGCCACAGGCGCCGAGCCAGGCACACACATTTTCAAAGAGTTCTGTAAGGGAGTGAAAAGCTTGCTCAGGGTCATATAGCCAAGGCCTAACAAGGACTGAGCTGGAACCAAAATTAAGGGCTTTTTCATTGCAATATATTTGTTCTTTTACCTTCACCCCCCCTTTCTCTTCTAGCCTCTTTTCCTTTATAAACAGCACAATGTTTTTCACTGTATTTCAGATAGAGGTAACTGATCTCTGCCCCTCTCAGCCCTCGCAAACCCAAACTTTCTCCTACAGAGCCTACCTCCAGCTCTTAAAGCGTGATTACCATGATTAGTTCCTTTTAGGTCTAATTAAAATGCCTCTTGCTTTAGTCACTATCCATTTCCAGCAAAGGTAAAGAAATGATACTCAACCAAATTATTCACTGCAGACAGAAAAATCATTCTTTAACACAATTTTAGCCTCATTTGATCTATAGCACCCAAACGTTATTTTTGTAATTTGGACTTAGCTGGTTACCAACTTGTCTGCAGGTGTGAGATAAAGACTGTTGTGAGGACAGAGACCATTTCTCATGAACTTGTCAAGAACATCCGCGATCTCCATAGGAAAATACTCACCCTCCCAGAGATGATGAGGACATTCTCAGGTGAAGAGGAAGGGGCCGCAGCTTTCCCCACTCCCAGTAGTTGCTCTTCTGCATTTCACCCATCTCCATCTTTCCCCAAAAGGCCTTGGGCAACTCCTTCTGCCGGGGTGAGGCGGGAGGGCATTTCCTAGATTATCTCCTCTGCTCCCTAAAGACAGGCACTGGATTGGGAGTCCAGCAAAGTGAAGGCCACTTCTCTTCCATTAGACCATAGTAGAAACCAAGCGTTCTCCTGCCTCTGTCCTCATTCTGCCTTTAGAGGTGCCTGTAAGAAATAATAAGTCACAGATCTTTCTTTCTATTTCTGCTTCCCCCAGAAAACTTGGTGCATCATTTGGAGACAGATTCAGGTAAACAGCGGGGGATTTGGGGAACTGTTCTTTCAGTCATCTATTCAATCCATGGCAGCAAACAGAGCAGTTAAATGCATGCATCCTTGAGCCCGAGTGCTTAGGTTCCCTATTCTAGCTCTTGCTAAATATGAGACACTGGGGGAAATATAAAACCTTTTTGTCCCATAGTTTCTTCATCAACAAAATGAAAAAAATAATAATAGTACTACACCTACTCCATAAATAGCTGTGAGGATTAAATGAATTAATAGATGCAAAGAGCTTAGTACAGTATCTGGCATATAGTAAGTGCTCAGTTAATGTTAGTTGCTTGTAACCAGCATTGTGCTAGACTCTTTATTGACTTGAATAAGCACTGTATGATTTTTTTTAAAAAAGCACTTACTTCAAATTGGCCCTTAATTTAGAAATTGTTCTTACAAGTGTCACCTCATTCTGATATAAAACAGTGCTTCTCAGACGTAAATGTGCAGAAAAAATCACCTAGGGATCTTGTTAAAACACAGATTCTGATTTAGGGGTATGGAATGGAGCGCAACAATTTGCCTTTTTAAACGTCTCCCAGGAGACAGGGATGGATGCTGCTGGTCCACCCACCGCCCTTTGAGAAGCAAATCCTTACAGCACCACTTGCCAGTCAGGTAGAAGAGCTGTCATTGTCTGTCCTCATGGAACAGAAGGGAAAACTGAGGTTCAGAGAAGCCAGCCAAAGGCAGGCTGCACGCGGCGGTGTTCTTTCTGCCCCCACTCACGTTGTTACCTGCTCTAGGGACATTTTTGGTTGGCTGCCGTCAGTTGTTGATGTCCATGCTGTCCTCCCTCTAGGGGTCGTCACTCTGGACCCTCAGACCGCCAGCCGGAGCCTAGTGCTCTCCAAAGACAGGAAGTCGATGAGGTACACCCGGCAGCAGCGGAACCTGCGAGGCAGCCCCCTGCGCTTCGACAGCCTCCCCGCAGTGCTGGGCTCCCCGGGCTTCTCCTCCGGGCGCCACCGCTGGCAAGTGGAGGTGCAGCTGAGCGACGGCGGCGGCTGCGTGGTGGGGGTGGCCGCGGAACAGGTGAGGAGAAAAGGAGACATGGGCCTGAGCGCCAAGGAGGGCGTCTGGGCCGTGATCTTCGCGCACCAGCAGTGCTGGGCCAGCACCTCCCCGGGCACCGACCTGCCGCAGAGCGACATCCCGCGCAGCGTGGGCGTCGCCCTGGACTACGAGGCTGGGCAGGTGACCCTCCTCAACGCCCAGACCCAGGAGCCCATCTTCACTTTCACCGACTCTTTCTCAGGCAAAGTCTTCCCTCTTTTTGCCGTCTGGAAAAAAGGTTCCTGCCTGACTTTGAAAAGCTGAGTGGAGTGGAGACCCTAGTGTCCTGAGACCCAGCTCCTCCCCTCGTCCTCAGAAAGGACTTGGGCAACTCCATATGCAGGAGTGAGGAGGGAGGGCAGGTGATCTCAGGCCTGGAACAGGACAGCGATGTGTGTGCTTATATCTTACGCCTTTCAGCTCTCTAACGCCCCAGACCTGCCCTTGCCCGGCCTTCTCTGCACGGTGAGAGGAGGGCCAGAGGCGGGGGCAGCGGGGGGTGGGAGGTGATGTTCGTGCCTGGGACCTCAACAAACGTGGGAGTCAGTGGGCTTTGGGGAGGGGGGGTGGAATCTAAAATAAAATCTTTAAAGCTTAAAAATATTCATCATTGGAAAAACCAGGACCTGCTTGGGCTTGCACAAGAAAATTGACGGTTTACACACCTGGAGACTCCTTCACCTGTGCGGGGTTTAGGGCCTCTTCATTAGCCCTTTCTTTCTGCTCGGGTCATTTCTCTAGATTTGTAGAGCATGTCCTAATAAACTGTGACCCGCAGACCTCTGCATTCCATGTGTCTAATCAGTGCTGGTGGAGCTGAAGGGAAGGCTTAAATCCAGCGGAGTGTGTCTGTGGCGACAACTTGGGGCTAACAAGAGTTGGGGGGCTAGAAGGCGCAACAGTATGAGTCGTGGTCCTTCCATGGCCAAGAGGCAACCCTGTCCTTTCCTTTACACAGGACTTCCCTGATGACATGGGACAGTCACCAGACATTTAAGAAGGCAATGAGGTTAAAAAAAATTTGTTTTCGGGTGGTTCCTATGGCTCATCGACTAGGGCACTGGCCCCATATACCGAAGGTGGTGGGTTCAAACCCACCCTCGGCTGAACTGCAAAAAACAGAAAAATAGCCAGGTGTTGTGGCAGGCACCTGTAGTCCCTGCTACTCAGGAGGCTGAGGCAAGAGAATCGCCTAAGCCCAGGAATTGGAGGTTGCTGTGAGCTATGTGACGCCACGGCACTCTACCCACGGTGATAAAGTGAGACTCTGTCTCTACAAAAAAAAAAAAATTGTTTTCAAAAATATGATATTCATATGATACATCTGTGAAATACATAGGGCTTTCATTTTTCTCATTCTGTGAAGGAGAAAACTAGTCCACAGTTAAATGAACTTAACTAACAGCTGGTCTGACCCACTAAGGTAGAATCTACAGGTCCTTGTGCCCAGTTCCTCAGAGCACTTGTTAAGGTGAAAGAAAAGCAAGCCTAACTCCATTTTGATATAATTATTTTCCCTGAGAATCAGTGGGAAGGCAAAGCATGCCTGATTCCATTCTGTTGTTTTGGTACATTTTATTGCTTTAAAAAAAACGGTTCTGCTTGTTTCCCCACCCATTGCATGGTATTTTAAGTGTACCTGGTTAGAACTGTTAGAATTATTAGTATTGTGTAGAAAGTCACTAACTACTTTTGTGGCAACAACCCTTGTGATTATGTTAAGGTGGTCTTCATGCCATCCTTATATGATATAGAAATGGTTTTTGTTGTTGTTGTCATTTTTTTTTTTTGAGACAGACTCACTGTGTTGCCCTCAGTAGAGTGCTGTGGCATCACAGCTCACAGCAACCTCAAACTTGGGCTTGAGAGATTCTCTTACCTCAGCCTCCCATGTAGCTAGGACCACAGGCACCCACCACAATGCACAGCTATTTTTTTGTTGCAGTTGTTTAGCTGGCCTGGGCCGAGTTTGAACCCGCCACCCTCAGTGCATGTGGCCGGCATCATAACCACTGTGCTATGGGCACTGAGCCATGTTATAGAAATGTTAACAGAGCAAATTTGACTCCATTTCACTGTTTACTCCTTTTCTGTTATATTCCATTACCTTCAAAACTGGTTCCTCTTGTTTGCCCTCCCATTTTATAACTGTGAATGCATTCAACTGAAGTTGTTAGTGATATAAGTTACTGACTGCACTCTTGTGTCCTTATGGCTTCTTATGATCATGCTGTTTACGACCCCCACCTGCGAGTCCCCTCCCTACACTACCTTAGGACATTGTAGATTGTATTTGTTTTGTAAAAAAGAATTGCTAAGTGCTCTCATGGTCATAGCTTTGTAAACTGACTAAGCCACCTAACCCTCATGATTTCCCCTAACTGCTGTTTTCACCTCTGTAATTATGCTTGCTTGCCCCCTGGAAAAATTTCACCTTATGAAAGTCAGAGCCTCGGACAACTCAGAGCTGCTCTCAGAAACCCCATGTTGGGACACTGAGGCAGTCGCCAGCTGGCTCTTCAATAAAAGAACTCTTCTTTAATTCAACTTGTCTGGTAGTGTGATATTTGAGAGACTCCTAGGCATACCACAATGACTTTTCCACCAAGGTCAGACTTCCCAAACAAACAGATCCCAGTGGGCCTTTGGTTTGTTTACTACCCATTTAACTGATGTTTGAGACCACCTGAGCTTTTTCAGTTGCGCATGAAATAGACAAAACAAATGAACAGTAAGTCACATCATATTTCCAGGTCTCCGGTATTTCTAATTTTACAGTGGTACAAATAATGTAGGAGTATGGATATGCACATTTGGAAGCTCTGTGCCCAAATTACGTTGCTCTGCATAAGAAAAGAAAGAGGCGGAGCCTAGTGTCTCATACCTGTAATCCTAGCACTTTGGGAGGCCAAGGCAGGAGGATCTCTTGAGTTCAGGAATTCAAGAGTAGCCCAGAGCTCTGAATAACAGGGAGACTTCATCTCTATTAAAAATCAAAAAAGTGGGCAGTGCCTGTGGCTCAGTGAGTAGGGTGCCGGCCCTATATACAGAGAGTGGTGGGTTATATGCAGCCCCAGCCAAACTGCAACAAAAACTAGCCAGGTGTTGTGGTGGGCACCTGTGGTCCCAGCTACTCGGGAAGCTGAGGCAAGAGAATCACCTAAGCCCAAGAGCTGGAGGTGCTGTGAGCTAAGACGCCATGGCACTATACCAAGGGCAACAAAGTGAGACTCTGTCTCTAAAAAAATAATAATAAATAAGATAAATTTTAAAAGTTAGTCAGGTGTGATGGCGGGCACCTGTGGTCCCAGCTACTCAAAAGGCTGAAGCAGGAGGATCACTTGAGCCCAGGAGTTGGAGGTTGCAGAGAGTTATGACACCTCTGCACTCTAATCCGGGTGACAGACCAAGACTCCGTCTCAAAAAAATAATAATAATAAATAAAGGAAAGGAAAGAGAAATGTAGAAGTCCAAGGGGAAGGTTTAGAAATAGCTAAGATTCCAGGGTGCAAGGATGAGAACAGGGAGCTGCCCAGAAGAAAAGCAGAAAAGAATCCATTTGGTGGCTCAGATGGAATCTAAAGATATAACCAGGCTCTATCTCCCCTACAGGATCCTCAATACAACTTCCATTTCTTCTAATGTTTTGTAAGCACTGCTTATGAAGGAAATTAGAAATATTTTTATCCCAAAATATGACAGTTTGACATGCTGGATTGACTGAAGAAGACTCAAGTTCTCTCTGACCTCCCCACCCACCATCACCACTGTAGACTCTCCTCAAATCATTGAAACTTCTTTATTTCCCTGGAACCTCCAGATCTAGGAGAGCAATTGCCCTTTTCCTCTTCTTCCACTTAGACCAGCGGTGTGTTCACGCCTGTAATCCCACAACTTTAGGAGACCAAGGTGGGTGGATCGCCTGAGATAATGAGTTCAAGAGCAGCCTGACCTAGAGTGAGACCCCGCCTCTAAAACTAGCCAGGCATTGTTGCATGTGCCTGTGATCCCAGCTACTGGGTAAGCTGAGGCAAGAGAATTGCTTGAGCATGGGAGTCTGAGGTTGTTGTGAGCTATGACAACAGAGCACACTAGGGGGCGTGACAAAGTGAGACTGTATCTCAAAAAAAAAAAAAAGTGATGTGACCACACCTCACCAACTCTCTTTAAGAAAATCATGTTGTGCCTGTAATCTTAGCACTCTATGAGGCTGAGGCCAGTGGATTGCTTGAGTTCAGGAGTTCAAGACCAGCCTGAGCAAGAGCAAGACCCCATTAATAAAAAATAGCCAGGGGTTGTGGTGGGCGCCTATAGTTCCAGCTACTCAGGAGGCTGAGACAAGAGGATTGCTTGAGCCCAGGAGTTTGAGGTTGCTATGAGCTATGACGTCACTCTACCGACAGTGACAAAGTGAAACTCTGTCTTAAAAAAAAAAAAGAAGAAGAAGATAATGACATAGGCTGGGAGCAGTGGCTCATGCCTATAATCCTAGCACTCTGGGAGTCCAAGGAAAGAGATCACTTGAGCTTGGAAGTTTGAGATAGCCTGAAGAAGAGTTGAAAGGTTCAAACGACGGCACCCAGAGACAAAACCACAGCAGGAGCGGGGAAGTTAGGTCAGCTTTATTGAAAGAGGAGATGCCTCACCTGGGCAGTGCAAAACTGGCATCTGCATCCAGGGACAGTTAGAGATCACTTTTTTTTTTTTTTTTTTTTTTTGAGACAGAGCCTCGAGCTGTCACCCTGGATAGAATGCTATGGCATCACAGCTCACAGCAACCTCCAATTCCTGGGCTCAAGCGCGTCTCTTGCCTTCGCCTCCCAAGTAGCTGGGACTACAGGCACCCGCCACAACGCCCGGCCATTTTTTTGGTTGTAGCCGTCATTGTTGTTTGGCAGGCCCAGGCTGGATTCGAACCCACCAGCTCAGGTGTATGTGGCTGGCACCTTAGCCCATTGAGCCACAGGCGCCAAGCCTAGAGATCACTTTTATGAGGGGAAGTAGGGAGTGAGCAAATTCTACAGCTTTCTTGTCAGGTTAGGGTCTTTTGGGTCCAAATTCTCAGGGAGTGGCCTAGCCAGATCCTTTGTGTCTTTGTCTTAGGAACAGAGGAGGAGGAAAACGGGAAAGGGTGTGTGTGTCTGTGTGTGTATGTGTGTGTGTCTGTGTTACGCCCCCAACAAGAGTGAGACCCCTGTCTCTACTAAAAATAAAAAAAAATTAGCTGATTGTTGTGGTATGCACCTCTAGTCCCAGCTACTTGGGAGGCTGAGGCAGGAGGATCGATGGAACCCAGGAGTTTTGTTACCAGATGAAGAGGGTCTAGCTGCCTGTCCCCGTCAGCCAATATGCAGAGATGAGAATAGGTCTACCAAACTTTATTTGTCAGAAGGCCAGGATTCTGGAGAACAGTGAGAGTAGCCTCTCCAAGACTGTTCTATTCTTCCATTTCCAAAATTACAGTTTTATACATTTGAGTTCAAAGTGAAGACCATTTTAACTTTTATCTTAAACAATAATCAGCAGAACCCATGACCCATAGTAAACAATAATCAGTATAACTCATGACCCCAGACAACATTCTAATTCAAATGTTAATCTCCCCTGGCGGTGGCTGTAGCTCAGTGGGTAGAGCACTGGTCACATGTACCAGGGCTGGTGGGTTTGAATAAAAGAATAGCCAGGTGTTGTGGGTGCCTGTAGTCCCAGCTACTTAGGAGGCTGAGGCAAGAGAATTGCTTAAGCCCAAGAGTTTTAGGTTGCTGTGAGCTGTGATGCCACAGCAAGTCTACTGAGGGTGACAGTGAGACTCTGTCTCAAAAAAATAAAAATAAAAATAAGAGGTTCTCACTGCCCCCAGGACAGAGGGCAGTGGCTATTCCTAGGTGTAATCATAGCACACTAAGGCCTGGAACTCCTGGCCTCAGTGATTCTCCCACCCCAGCCTCCCAAGTAGCGGGTATAACAGGCATATGCCACCATGTCCAACTCTACTTTTTGAAAGGAAGAATATCAAAAAAATTGTGTGGACATAGTGACACAGGATTCCCCCGTTCAGGACTGGACAGGGACCTGCATTTTCTAGGCCTGGGTGAGCTCAGAAATCAGTTTCAACACCATCTCTAGGCACAAACAGGCCCTTTCCAGGCTAAATTCAAGCACAGGTCAGGAAAAAAGCAGCCTGGTTGGTATCTCATCTGAGTGGTTCCTCCTGGAGTAAGGAGCACAAACCCTAAAACCTTTCCTGGGGCAAGAACTGTAAGGAACACATGCCTTTGCTAATTTTAGGATTATTTTTTTGTCTGCAGGACCCTGGCCAATTGTGACATGATCCAGACATACATCTCCCACAAATCCCTGCCCACAAGATAGGAACGGCAGTATATAAACCACTAGAGAGAAGGCCTATGTGTGCTGCCCACTTGGGACCCCTCCATGGCCAGAGGTTCTGTTCCCCCTTTTTCGTTTATCTCTTTTATCTTTCAATAAACCCTGTCCTTTCCTTTATTTGCATGATCTATGGTTTCATTCTTGGAACCTCAGGATCAAGGATCCAACACAGAAATTCTAGCTATAATAGCTTTAAATCCACCATAGCACTACCTAACTGGAAATACAGAGTCTTAGATGTATATATTAGAGAAAAAAGAAACGGTGAAATTAAACTAACTGCCTAACTCAATGTTTCAAAAGATAAAGTAAGCCTAAAAGTGAGAGGAAGTGAGACAAGAGCAAAAATTAATGAAATAGAAATGAAAGAAATAATAAAAATGCTTAAAAATGGCTCGGCGCCTGTGGCTCAACGGGCTGAGGTGCCAGCCACGTACACCTGAGCTGGCACATTCGAATCCAACCTGGGCCCGCCAAACAATGACGGCTGCAACCAAGAAATGGCCAGGTGTTGTGGTGGGCGCCTGTAGTCCCAGCTACTTGGGAGACAGAGGCAGGAGACTCGCTTGAGCCCAGGAATTGGAGGTTGCTGTGAGCTATGATGCCACGGCACTCTATCTAGGGTGACAGCTTGAGGCTCTGTCTCAAAAAAAAAAAAAAAAATGCTTAAAACATTGAAAGTGTGCTGTCTAAAAAGATTATTCAGAAAATCTTTGGCAACTGACCAAGAAAAAATAAAAATTACAGGGCAGCGCCTGTGGCTCAATGGGCAGGGCACTGGCCCCATATATCGAGGGTGGTGGGTTCAAACAGACCCAGCCAAACTGCAACGACAAAAAAAATAGCTGGGGGCGGTGCCATGGCTCAAAGGAGTAGGGCACTGGCCCCATATGCCGGAAGTGCTGAGTTCAAACCCAGCCCGGCCAAAAACTGCAAAAAAAAAAAAAAAAAAAATAGCTGGGTGTTGTGGTGGGCACCTGTAATCCCAGCTACTCGAGAAGCTGAGGTAAGGGAATTGCCTAAGCCCAGGAGTTGGAGGTTGCTGTGAGCTGTGTGACACCACGGCACTCTACCGTGGGCTATAAGGTGAAACTCTGTCTCTACAAAAAAATAAAAAATAAAAAAAATAAAAATTACAAATAGGCCTGGTGTGGTGGCTCACATCTGTAATTCTAACACTATGGGAGGCCAAGGAGGGAGGACAGCTTGAGGTCAAGAATTTGAGAACAGACTGAGCAAAACAAGACCCCATGTCTACTAAAAATAGAAAAATTAGGCAGGGTGTGGTGGCTTAGGCCCCGTAATCCCAGCACTCTGGAAGGCCAAGGTGGGTGGATTGCCTGAGCTCACAGGTTCAAGACCAGCCTGAACAAGAGTGAGACCCCGTCTCTACAAATAGCTGGGCATTATGGTGGGTGGCTGTAGTCTCCGCTGCTCAGGAGGCTGAGGCAAGAGAATCACTTGAGCCCAAGAGTTTGAGGTTGCTGTGAGCTGTGACGCCAAGAACTCTACTGAGGGCTACAAAGTGAGACTCTGTCATAAATAAATAAATAAATATTTTAAAAGATAGAAAAATTAGCTGGGTAAGGTGGGAAGTGCTTGCAGTCTCAGCTACTCAGGAGGTTGAGGCAGGATCACTTGAACCCAGGAGTTTGAGGTTGTTATGAACTAAGCTAAGGCCATGGCACTCTAGTCTGGGAGATAGAGTGAGACTCTGTCTCAAAAAAAAAAAAAAAAAATTACAGAGCGGCACCTGTGGTTCAGTGATTAGGGCGCCGGCCCCATATACCAAGGGTGGTGGGTTCAAACCTGGCCCCAGCCAAACGGCAACAAAAAATAGCCGGACCTTGTGGCAGGTGCCTGTGGTCCCAGGTACTTGGGAGGCTTAGGCAAGAGAATTACCTACCCAGGAGTTGGAGGTTTCTGTGAGCTGTGTGATGCCACGGCATTCTACCAAGGGCAATAAAGTGAGACTCTGTCTCTTAAAAAAGAAAAATTACAAATAAACAATGTTAGAAGTGAAAAACAAGACAAAACTTTTTTTTTTTTTTTGCAGTTTTTGGCTGGGGCTGGGTTTGAACCCACCACCTCCTGCATATGGGGCCGGTGCCCTACTCCTTTGAGCCACAGGTGCCACTGAGACAAAACTTTTTTTTTTTTTTTTTAACTGAGATTTATTTATTTATTTATTTATTTATGTTTGGCCGGGGCTGGGTTTGAACCCGCCACCTCTGGCAGGTATATGAGGCCGGCGCCCTACTCCCTTGAGCCACAGGCGCCGCCCAACAAAACTTTATTGTGAAGAATTTTGTCAGTAACTTTGAAAACAGAGATATAATAAATAATTTTATATAATATTTACATTATATTTAACATAACCAAACTGACTCCTGATGACATGGAAAATCTGAAAAGATATATAACCATTTATTAAATCAAATGAAAAATTAAAATTTTATACTCTCTTTTCCTGTCCCCCCCCAAGAAAAATAAATGAAAGGTCCATTTCAGTTTTACAAGAGAGTTATATAATACCCTCAAAAAAAAGAAAGAGAATCGTTAACACAACTGAAATATTACAGAAAGCAGGGAATCCTTCCTAAATTATTTGATAAGCCTAATATAAACTTGGTACTAAAACTAAATGTAAAGAAAAGAGCTCTTTTGGCCAATTTATTATGAACATAAACATAAAAATCCTAAATAAATAAAATTAATAAACAGAATCAAATAGAAAAATATTAAATGAGTTTTCTCAGGAATATAAAATTGATTTAACATAAAAATTCATTAATGGCACTCATTAGAAGCTTAAAGGAGGGAAAAAATAATTTGATATCACTCAATACCCATTCCTAACAAAAACACTTAAACTAGAAATTGAATTTTCTGATTCTATAAAGAATATACTATAAAATCATACCTCAAACACAAAATTTAACATACTTAATTCTAACTAAAAACTAAAAGCATCTCTTAAAAATCAGAAACAAGACAATGATGCCATCACTGTCTCTATTCAATCCTGCACTAGAGATCCTAGGTACTGATTTTGCCATGTATAATATATACTTTTTATTTTCTTTTATTTTTGTTTATTTATTTATTTTTTGAGACAGAGTCTCACTATGTCATCCTCAGTAGAGTGCACTGGCATCACAGATCACAGCAACCTCCAACTCTTGGGCTTAAGCGATTCTCTTGCCTCAGCCTCCTGAGTAGCTGGGACTACAGGTGCCCGCCACAACACCTGGCTATTTTCTGTTGCAGTTGTCATTGTTGTTTAGCAGGCCCAGGTGAGGCTTGAACCTGCAGCCTCAGTGTATGTGGCCGGCACCCTACTCACTGAGCTATGGGCACTGAGCCAATATATACTTTTTAGTATAATTCCTTTCTTTTTTTTTTTTTTGAGACAGAGTCTCTCTTGGTAGCCCTCAGTAGATTGCCAAGGCATCACAGCTCACAGTAACCTCAAACTCTTGGGCTCAAGAGATCCCCTTGCCTCAGCCTCCTGAGTAGCTGAGACTACAGGTGCTCACCACAATGCCCAGCTATTTTCAGAGACAAGGTCTCCCTCTGGCTCAGGCTGGTCTTGAACCTCTGTGCTCAAGCAATCGTCCTGCCTCAGCCTCCCAGAGAGGCTGTGCCTAGCCTTTAGCCCAAATTTTTAAGGGAAAAATAAGGATGGGAATTATACTTGGGTTCACTATTTGTTAATGGTACATAAAATTTCTTGTACCTTGTATCTGTTCTTGTGTTTTGTAACTATTTGATACATAAAATTTCTTATACCATAATATGTTACAAAATAAATGCTAAAATTTCTTTATATACATAATACAAAAACCAAGTACCTAAATATAAACAAATACAATTTTAATGAAAATGGGCTGGGCACCTGTAGCTCAGGGGCTAGGGCGCCAGTCACCTACATGGGAGCTGGTGGGTTCAAACCCAGCTTGGGCCTGCCAAACAACAATGACAATTACAACAACAAAATAGCCAAGTGTTGTGGTGGGTGCCTGTAGTCCCAGCTACTTGGGAGGCTGAGGCAAGGGGCTCAAGAGAAACGCTTGAGCCCAAGAGTTGGAGGTTGCTGTGAGCTGTGATGCCACACACTCTATCCAGGGTGACAGCTTGAGGCTCTGAAAAAAAAGGAAGAAAGAAAGAAGAAAAAGAAAGAAAGAGAGAGAGAGAGAGAAAGAAAGAAAATGAAAGATTTTTTTTTTTCCTTTTTCTTTTTTTTTTTTTTTTTGTAGAGACAGAGTCTCACTTTATTGCCCTTGGTAGAGTGCCATGGCGTCACATAGCTCACAGCAACCTCCAACTCCTGGGCTTAGGTGATTCTCTTGCCTCAGCCTCCCGAGTAGCTGGAACTACAGGCGCCCACCACAATGCCCAGCTAGAAAATGAAAGATTCTTATTCCTGACTGCCTGGGCCTAAAACTTGGGTGTGCATTATACACTGGAGCACATTATATACAGCAAAATACAGGAATTAAAGAAAGAGAAATTAGAAGTATAGGCTCGGTGCCTGTAGCTCAGCGGCTAGGGCACCAGCCACATACACCAGAGCTGGTGGGTTTGAACCTGGCCTGGGCCTGCCAAACAACAATGACAACTACAAAAGGAAAAAAAAATAGCCAGGTGTTATGGTGGGCACCTGGAGTCCCAACTACTCGAGAGGCTGAGGCAAGAGAATACTTAAGCCCAGGAGTTAGAGGTTGCTGTGAGCTGTGATGCCACAGCACTCTACCAAGGGCAACATAGCAAGACTCTGTGGAGAGGAGAGGAAAGAAGAGGAGGGGAAGGGAGGGGAGAAGAGGGGAATGGAGGAGAGGAAGAGAAGAGGAGGGGAGGGGAGAGAAGAGGAGAATAAATATTGAGATGAAGGAAACAGATCTTTCACAAATTCTATTACCATACATGCTCTCCAAGCTCTCTCTCCACTCCATCCTCTTCATCACACCCCTGAGGAAACTACCTGAATAATCAACATCTTATCTTACTATATCTTAGGGGTCTTGAATTTAATACAAATACTTTTAGCCTAGGTTTTAAGGACCTTCTTTCCCTACCCTCCCCCCAAATAGGTGGTTAACAATGTAGTCCTCTGGTTCCACCGATAAATAGCCTCCCTCAGCAGCATCTCATTTCCTCCCTTCCTCTTCCTCCCCCAACTACCCACATAGTGATTTGCTGTCACTGTCACTATTCATAAGGAGTAATTAAAGAGAGTGTAATGGAAAGACTATTTAGAAAAATGTGTGTAGGGTTAAGGCAAACTAATAAAAAACGGTGAAGCATTCTTTGCCTGACAAGAGTCACCACCTCTCACCCTAAAAAGGCAAGTGAAGGAGCAGTGCGGACCCTGGAGAGAGCTGTAGCCCAACAAAATCTGTAGCATAAGATAGGAGAGAGTAGCATCAACCAACCCATGGCCCAGGAGGGAAGGGGAACAACTGTTCTCTCTCTACTCTGGCCCTGTTATCTCTCACAGGTGCCTCCTGTTGGCTAAACCCAATTAGAAGTCAGAAGGCAAGAAAGCCTAGCTGATATAGCCCACAGAAGCCATCTTTGTAGAATATGGAGAAGCATGGAAAGTACCTGCTGTGGCAAACATGCACTATCCAATACATCTTGCACTCTCCCTATCTAGCGTCCCAATGATTAGCACCCCTTTTCAGCTAACCTTCTATTAATTTAATTTAATTTTCTTATAGACAGATCTTGCTCTGTTGCCCAGGCTAGAATGCAGCTGCATGATCATAGCTCACTGCAACCTCTAACTCCAGGGCTCAAGTGATCCTCCTGCCTCAGCCTCCCAAATGGCTAGAACTACAGGTATGCACCCTCATATATAGATAATTTTAAATTTTATTTATTATTGTTTCAGGTAATAATTTGAGGGCACAAAGAATTAGGTTATGATGTTTGCATTTGTTTGGTAGTCCCTCTTATAATTGTGTCCCACCCCTAAGAGGTGTGCCATACACCCTAACTTAATGTGCTCCATTAAGTAGGAGCACATGCATCCCCCTGCTTCCTCCCTTCTCCCTTATTTCCCCACCCCCCACCTTGAATTGATTTGAGTTTTTCTCTTATGTGGGTGTGTATTAGATCATCTACTAGCTTCATATTAGTATTGACTACATTGGATTCTTATGACACTTTACTAAGAAGAACATGTTCAACTCCATCCAGGTTAATACAAAAGATGTAGCCAGGTGCAGTGGCTCATGCCTGTAATTTTAGCACTCTGCCCTCTAGGGGGCTGAGGTGAATGGATTGCTTGAGCTCAGGAGCTTAAGACCAGCCTGAGCCAGAGTGTGACCCCATCTCTAAAATATCCAGGCATTGTAGTGGGTACTGGTAGTCCCAGATACTCTGGAGACTGAAGCAAGAAAATCACTTGAGTCCAAGAGTTTGAGGTTGCTGTGAGCTGTGACACCATGGCACTTTACCAAGGGTAACAAAGTGAGACTCTCAAAAAAAAGATGTAAAGTCTCCATCTTTTTTATTTTTTTATTTTATTTTATTTTCAGTTTTTGGCCAGGGCCACTTTGAAGCCACCGCTGATATATGGGGCCAGTGCCCCTTTCCTTGAGCTACAGGCTCCACCCTTATTTTCTGTGTTTAGAGACAGAGTCAATAGGTGCCTGCCACAACACCTGGCTATTTTTTTGTTGCCATTTGGCTAGGGCTGGGTTTAAACCCACCACCCTTGGTACATGGGGCTGATGCCCCTACTCATTGAGCCATGGGTGCGCCCTCCATCTTTTTTAATGGCTGAATAGTATTCCATTGTATACATATACCACAGTTTGTTAATCCAATCTTCCATTCTTTGGTTGGTGGGCATCTATGTCGTTTCCACATTTTGGCATTATAAATTGAGCTGTAATAAATAATCTAGTGCAAATGTCCTTATGATAAAATTATTTTTTTTCCTTCTGGGTAGATTACCAGTAATGGGATTGCAGGATCAAATGGGAGGTCTAATTTGAGTTCTTTGAGGATTCTCCATACTTCCTTCCAAAGAGGTTGTATTAGTTTGCCATCCCACCAACAGTGTAAAAGTATTCCCTTCTTGCCACATCCACGCCAGCATTTGCAACCATGAGACTTTGTAAAGTGGGCTATTCTCACTGGGGTTAGATAATATCTCAGGATGGTTTTGATTTGCATGTTTCTGATGATTAAGGACAATGTGAATTTTTTTCAAATGTTTGTTAGCCATTCGTCTGTTTTCCTCAGGGAAGTTTCCGTCACATCTCCCTTGTTGATCTTGTTGATTTTCTAAATGATATGTCTAATGCTGAGAGTGGGGTGTTTAAGTCTCCTAATATTATTGTATTGCAGTCTCTCTCTCTTTAGATCTGGTAACATTTGCCTTCTGAATCTGAGTGTTCCAGTGTTGGTATGTATACATTTAAAACTGTTAAGTCCTCTTGCTGGACTGATCCTTTTATTACAATATAATGACCTTCTTTTATTATTATTCTTTGTTTTTGTTTGGAAAAAGGTCTCACTCTGCCACCCAGGCTAGAGTGCAATGATATGATTATAACTCACTATAACTTTGAACTCCTGGGCTCAAGTTATCCTGTCCTGCCTCAGTGTCCCAACCAGCTAGATTAGAGGTACTTGACACTGTGCCTGGTTAAGTTTTTAAGTTTTTGTAGAGATGGTGGTCTCACTATGTTGCCCAGGCTGGTCTTGAACTCCTGCTCTCAAGTGATCCTCTCATTTTGGCCTCACAATGTGCTCATTGTTCCCAGCATTTTTTATCATCTTTGACTTAAATTTGTTTTATCCAAAGTAAGTACAGCTACTCCTGCTTCTTTTTGGTCTCTGTTTGCATGGAATGCTTTTCCTCAACCCTTCACTTTCAGTGTATATTTGTTTTTACTGGGGAGTTTCCTGTAAACAGCATATAGGTGGATCATGCTTTTTAATTCAGTCAGCCATTTTATATCTTTCAAGTGGAGAATTGATCAGTTTATATTCCAGATTATTATGGATATATGATGCTTTTTCCTATCATGTTGGTAATTATTTGCTAGTTATTCTATATGTTCTTTGTTCTTTTCTTTTTCTCTTGCTGATTGTTGTTTTGGTTTGGTGGGTTTCTGTACCATATGAGTCCTTTCTCTTCCTTTTTTTTTTTTTTTTTTTTTGAGACATAGCCTTAATCTGTCACCCGGAATAGAGTGGCGTGGCATCACAGCTCACAGCAACCTCCAACTCCTGGGCTCGAGAGAGTCTCCTGCCTCTGCCTCCCAAGTATCTGGGACTACAGACGCCCGCCACAATGCCTGGCCATTTTTTGGTTGCAGCCATTGTTGTTTGCCAGGCCCAGGCTGGGTTCAAACCTGCCAGCTCAGGTGTACATGGCTGGCACTTTAGCCCGTTGAGCCACAGGCGCTGAGCCCTTTCTCTTCCTTTGTGTAACTGTTTTGCCAGTGAATTTTACACTTTCATGTATTTTTATGATGGTAAACGTCCTTTCACTTCTAGTTTTAGGACTCTCTTGAGCATTTCTTGTAGGGCCAGTCTAGTGGTAATAAATTCCCTCAGCCTTTGCTTCTCTGGGAAAGACTCTCATTTCTCCTTCATTCATGGTGGTTAATTTTGCTAGGTCTACTACTCTTAAATGGCAGGGTGTTTTTTTTTTCCTTTCAGTATTTTGACTATATCATCCCATTCTTTTCTAGCCTATAAGATTCCTGCTTAAAAGTCCACTGTTACTCTGATGAGTTTTCCATTATAAATGCGTAGGTGCTTTGCTCTTACTATCTTAGGATTCTTTGACATTAGACAGTCTAATTATAATGTGCTGTGAAGAAAGCCTTTTTGCATTGTATCTGCCTAGGGTATGTGGAACCTCCGGTATCTGAATGTCTAAATCTCTTACGAGATTTTAGAAGCTTTTATCTATTATTTTGTTAAGTAGATTTTCTAATTCCTTAATATTCTTTTCACTCTTTGGGATACCAATAATTTGTATATTTGGTAACTTTATATTGTCCCAAATGTCACAAAGTCTTAGATCATTTCTTTATTTTGTCTGCCTCGTTTATTTCAAAAGACCTGTCTTAAAGCCCTGAGATTGTTTCTTCTGCTTTATCTAGTCTATTTTATGTATTTATTTATTTATTTATTTTTGAGATGGAGTCTTACTTGTTGCCTTCAGTAAAATGCTGTGGGATCACAGCTCACAGCAACCTCAAACTCTTGGGCTTAAGTAATTATCTTGTGTCAGCCTCCCAAGTAGCTGGGACTACAGGTGCTAGCCACCCCACCTGGCTTTTTTTTTTTCCCCCTCTGGCTCAGGCTGGTCTCAAACTTATGAGCTTAGGTAATCCATCTGCCTTGGCCTGCCAGTGTGTTAGGATTACAGGCATGAGACATCTTGCCCAGCCTTTCTTTATCTATTGCCATAGCTTTCAAATGTGTATTTCCTTCAATAAATTCTTCTATTCTAGAATTTGTATTTGGTTGTTGTTTTTTTTTTTTAATCTATCTTTTTGGTAAATTTCTCCTTCTATCCTGAATTTTCTGGTTTCTTTGTATTGTTTTTCAGAATTATCTTGTGTATCACTGAGTTTCTTTAAAATCAGTATTTTGAATTTTTTTTTTTTTTGAGACAGTCTCACTATATTGCCCTCAGTAGAGTGCTACGATATCACAGCTCACAGCAACCTCAAACTCTTGGGCTCAAGCAATTCTATTGCCTCAGCCTCCCAAGTAGCTGGGACCATAGGCACCCACAACGCCCAGCTATTTTTTGTTGTAGTTGCCATTGTTTGTTAGCTGGCCCGGGCCAGGTTTAGGGCCAGGTTCAAACCCACCAACTTCGGTGTATGTGGCGTCGTAACCACTGTGCTACGGGTGCTGAGCCTGTATTTTGAATTCTTGATATAAGATTTTGTTAATTTCTTGATTAGAATCTGTAGCTGGAAAATTGTCTTCCTTTGTTAGTGTCCTATTTCCTTGGTTTGTTTTTTTCCTGTCCTTACATTGGTGTAATAGTCATGTCTTCCAAGTTTTCAAAATTGTTTTTGTAGAGGATTTTGTGCGTGTATGTTGAAACGTATACACATTGGTTGAGTAGGACACTGGCTTTGATCGTGAGTACTTACAGTAGTGTGATCTCTGTATGACTTCAGCAGTATACAGGATCAGTATCTTGTGATTTTCTCAGTGGCTTAGGGTAGGATTATTAGTGGAAGCTTTGGGATGAAGTTTTGCTGGGGACTAGGATGCCAAGTAGCCAATCTTCAGATCCCAGTGGTGGCAGCAGTGGGCTGAGTGGGCCTGCTCTCAGGCCCCAGAGCAGCTTTCACTGGTACCAGTATGAGTGGTTCTTGGAAGGCCAATTCTTGGTCCTACAGTTGATTTTCTTGCAAGCTGTTATTAGCATAAGTGGGCCAGACTTTTGAGTGGGTTCTCAGGCTCCTGCACAGCTAATGTGATGTGGGTAATTGCAGTAGTGATAGTGGAACAACCTACTGGAACCCAAGTGCTCTGTACTGGTGTTGATGTTGGTTGTGATTTGGTTGTGTGGGGAAGTCCTCTAGCCCTCTGGCCCCTAGTAGTACATCCATGCTGTCAGCAACAGGCAGAGGCACAGAGGTGCCCAGGTCACTGGCAGAGTGCTCAGATGTGAGGTGTGGTGGCTGTATATAGGCCTGCCCCTAAAGAGAGCAGGGGCCCTCTCAGCTGAGTAGTGTGTATGGGTAACTGGTGTAGAGAGTGCAATTTGCTTACACTTTTGTCTCAACAGCAACCTGCAGCAGTGGTTGAAATTGTCCCAGGGGTTTTGGGGAGCACCTGGTTTCCCCTCTTCCATTTTGTTCGGTAGCAACAGTAGAGGTTGTCCAGCTTCAAAGCAGGACACCAGACTCCTAAGCACCCAAATTCTCAGAATGGCACTATGCAAAAACTACTCTGGGCTTGGATGACTGTGGAACTCCCCATGAATACCCTTACTGGAGCAAAGTCGATGTGTAATTTCTTGGCAGTTCTCTATGTTAGGGTTAAGGTCCAAGGCATTCTCCTGTAGCTAAGATTGTATTAGGTTATTAAGAATGAAATGTCCAGGGCAGCGCCTGTGGCTCAGCGAGTAGGGCCTCGGCCCCATATACCGAGGGTGGCGGGTTCAAACCCGGCCCCAGCTGAACTGCAAACCCCTCCACCAAAAAAAATAGCTGGGTGTTGTGGCAGGCACCTGTAGTCCCAGCTACTCAGGAGGCTAAGGCAAGAGAATCGCCTAAGCCCAGGAGTTGGAGGTTGCTGTGAGCTGTGTGACCGCCACAGCACTCTACCAAGGGCAATAAAGTGAGACTGTGTCTCTACAAAAAAAAAAAAAAAAGAATGAAATGTCCAATTTCCTTAAGTACTAAGTTTGACAATTGGTATCTCTGACATTTCGCTTTCATACTTCCTGTTTTATTTTTATTGTTAAGGTACTTTCTTCATTTTTTCAAACACATGGCATAGCTTGTGATTATCTGTCAGAAAAAAATTTACAGCAATTTTTGTGAAACTATGGATAATTCGTGGGTTGTTTTGGGAGGGTTGTTTTTGTGAGAGTGTCACTTTGTCGACCTTGGTATAGTGTCATAGCTCACAGCAAACTCAAACTCTTGCCTCCTGATTAGCTGGGACTACAGGCACCCACCACAAAGCCCAGGAGAGACCAGGTCTCATACTTGCTCAGGCTGGTGTCAAACTCTAAGCTCAAGCAATCCACCTGCCTTGGCCTTCCAGTGTGCTAGGAGTACTGATGTGAGCCACCACACCTGGCCTTATTCTGTTGTGGAACCAATGCAGGGCAGACAGCTCAAAATATCAATGAAATGTTTGAAATTTAAGTTTCTGTGTGAGTAGTACTATTATACCGATCTTGAGTGTCTTGCTTGTACTGTATCACATCATACCCTTGTTTAATTCTTAACAAACTGTTCACTTGTTTAAAAAAAAAAAAATACACGTGGATGCCACTAAAAAAAAAAAAAATGTTTGGGAAGCAGGTTGCTAATGAGTGTGGGACTCCAAACACTCCAGAATCCGAACTACTTGGAATCCAAATGAAAAATTCAAGCAAATTTTGCCCGAAATTGGGCAGCGCCTGTTGCTCAGTGGGTAGGGCGTTGGCACCATATACCAAGGGTGGCGGCTTCAGGCCTGACCCAGCCAAACTGCAACAAAAAATAGCCGGGCGTTGTGCTGGGTGCCAATTGTCCCAGCTACTCGGGAGGCTGAGGCAGGAGAATCACCTGAGCCCAGGAGTTAAAGGTTGCTGTGAGTTGTGTGATGCCATAGCACTCTGAGGGAGATAAAGTAAGACTCTGTCTCTACAAAAATTCTGCCCAAAATCTGAACGCCCAGTATGTTCTTGTGCTTTTGTGCATACACTTCCCCAGTGCTCAGGACACCTATATGCTGTGTTCTGTTCAATGTCAGAAGCTGTAGTAAAAGCATCTTGTGTGATTTTCGCTGCTAATTTTATGTTTTTATACCTGTTTTGTTTTTTTTATATATATTAACAACTATGTGTATTCACCATGGGTCCTAAAGTGTAGTGAGGAAAATAAGAGTAAGAGGAAAGCTGTTAGAGCTACAATTGAAGGTAGAAAAGATCTTATCGCTAACCATTAAAACGTACATATGTGGCTGATCTGACCACTATTTGGGGATGTCTAAATCGACTGTACAATTTTGAAAAATAAAGAAGGTATCAAAGCAGCTGATGTGGCAAAATGGGTTATGACATTGACCTCTAGGAGATTGAAAAGTATGAAAGAGGCTCAGCGCCTGTAGCTCAGCAGCAAGGGTGCCAGCCACATACACAGGAGCTGGCGGGTTCAAATCCAGCCTGGGCCTGCCAAACAATCACAATTACAACCAAAAAAAAAATAGCCAGGCGTTGTGGCGGGTGCCTGTAGTCCCGGCTACTCAGGAGGCTGAGCCAAGAGAATTGCTTAAGCCCAAGAATTTGAGGTTGCTGTGAGCTCTGACATCACAACACTCTACTGAGGGTGATATAGTGAGACTCTGTCTCAAAAAAAAAAAAAAACAGAGTGGAAGAGATGGAGAAACTCCTCTCAGTTTGGATTAATGAAAAACAGCTGGCTGGTGATGTGATTTCTGAAATAATTTGTGAGAAAGCTAAGGTCCTCCCCAATGATTTAGTGAAAGGTATGCTTCATACTAGTGCTCAAAAGGAGGAGTTTGAAGTTAGTAGGGGGTGGTTCGAGAACTTTAAAAAAAAAAGGACTGCAATCCGTAGTGGTGTTATGTGAGGAGAGATTGCCAGTTCTAATCTGGAAGCAGCAGAAAAGTTTGTAAAGTAGTTTAAGGAGTTTGTGAACAGTGAGGAGTATGTTTCAAACCAAGTGTTCAATTGTGATGAAACAGGCCTTTATATTTTTAGGTATTAATATTTTTAATTTTATTAATTTACATTTTTATTCAAATATTTTTAATCTTTTACCTTAAAATCCAATTTACTATTAAAATCATTTTGAAAATTTGAGTTTGTGGGACCCACGAATGGATTAATCCAGTTTCTATTATTTTAAAGGATAAAAACTGTCTTGGAACTCAAATGATTTAGAACTTGAACGGG
>CAUYRH010174814.1:0-52120 GCA_963574655.1 Perodicticus potto | reverse complement strand
ACATCAAAAATAAACATGAGGACTTTCTTTCTTTCTTTCTTTCTTTCTTTCTTTCTTTCTTTCTTTCTTTCTTTCTTTCTTTCTTTCTTTCTTTCTCTCTCTCTCTCTCTCTCTCTCTCTCTCTCTCTCTCTCTCTCTCTCCTTCTTTCTTTCTTTCTTTTTTTTTTTTTTTTGAGACAGGGTCTCACTCTGTTGCCTAGGCTAGAGTGCTATGGCATCGTCATAGTTTACTGTAATCTCAAACTCCTGAGTTGAGGTGATCCTTCTGCCTCAGCCTCCTGAGTAGCTAGGATTATAGGCACCCACCAAAATGCCTGGCTAATATTTCTGTTTTAGTAGGTACCAGGCTGTTCTAAAACTCTTGAGCTTAAATGATCCTCCTGCCTTGGCCTTCCAGAGTGCTAGAATTGCAGGCATGAGCCAACGTGCCTAGCCCAAGTTATTTCTTATTAATGGTTGGGCCAACACCTCTTACATCTTCACCATCTTCCTCTATGGCCTTCTTCTTCAAGAAGTGATTGTCTCTTATGAAATGAAATTGGAGAACAAGACTTTGTTCTGAAAAAGCAATAGGAATTCCAATTCCCATTCCTTCAATTTTCAGATGGCTGCACAGACCCTGTTTGATGTATTAATGTAATCGTTGTGCAGGGACTGAAAACTTGTGAACAATGGCTGGGCTTGTTAAGACAAGACCAGCCATGTTAGCCATGTTAGTTCACCGATTCATTGTCAGAGCCTAAAAAACTTTTGCTCTGGGAGTGTTCAAGAAAAAGAAGAATGAGCAAGACTCCTCCCTTTTTATAATGTGGAAATTCTTCTCACTAGCCATTTCAATCAGTTATAATTAGCCAATCTAATTAGCAATTCCTCATACCTAAATGATGGACTGAGACAAGTCATAGAGCAGAACCAAAATATTGGACCAAATTGTCTTGTATTCTTTGACCTTGGAAGAAATATTTGAGTAACAGAAATTATCAGTATACAGTCTCCCACTCCAATCCATACCTACACATGAGTCCACAGTTATGTCTAGAAAGAAAAGTGCAGTTAGGTGGTTTATAATAATTTAACCATCTTTTCTAAACAGGATCTATTCAATATTTTCATCATCAACAAAATTAAGATTGCCTACTATTCTGTTTTTCTGTAAAATCACTCCTGGAGAAGAAACCATGTCAGGAGTTGTTTCAATGAGAGTTAGCAAGGCAGTGGTCAAATTGGTGAAAGGATAATATTTTGGTAGATCCTAGGAACCAAACAAATTCACTCCAAGCCTGTCTATATCATTAGAGAATGAGATAGGAACAAAGAATATGTGTGATTTAAGCACTGATGAGCCATGGAAGTGCTTTGTGTAGAGAAAGTATTTTTTGCATAGCCTGAAGAGTTAAAGGAAAATATTATCTGATTTATATGACAGGAGTTCAGGGCTAACATAGTTAATGGAAAAGAGTAATTGGTCAGCTTGATACAAATTGTTCGTGGCTTAAAAGTGACAATAACATACAAGTATCATTTCAGTGCCTGTCACATAATAAAAATTTTAAAACAACATTTATTGAAAGATTATGTGCTATGTTCTTCAAATGCTTGAGAATTTGAAAAATGAGAGTGTACTGAGTTATAATTATGCCTCACCCTCATCTTGTATTGATTTAACATCTCCTAGGCCTAGAGTAGTATACCCAAAGTATGGATCATGTACTACCAATAATTTTGGCAATAAATGAGAATTTAGGTGACACAAAGATAGATATGGCATTATGCACTTTGAATCACCTAGAAGGGGAAAAATTGTTCTAGAAATAATCAATAGGAACTAAAGAGATTGAAAAGATATGACTTATTTTGTAGCTATTGTAACTTTCACATCAAATTAATACTTGCCAATCTCTGTCTCCTTATACAACATATGTGTGTGTGTCTATATATATATATATATGTGTGTGTGTGTGTGTGTTTGTGTGTGTGTGTGTGTGTGTGTATCCTTATACACACATGTTGTATAAGGATATATGTATATATATATGTATACATACACACACACACATAAAGATACATACAAAGATATTATATATAAATGAAGATACATGTACACACATATCTCAACCAAGTGATCTGACTATATGTTGAGAGCCTTAGGCAGACAGCAGAAATTAAAAATCAAAATAATACATGTTTTTAACAAGGTAAATTTTTTTTGGTTACCTTTCTTTCATACCATTATTGCAAAAATGAAGTGAATATTGTGTCTATTTGCCTTAACATTTCCTTTGAAAACACATTTTTATAAGTGAAAATGGATTTTGTCTAGACAAAAAGAAATAAATAAGGATTAGTGCAAGTAGTTTAAATAAATAACAAAAATAACATAAATAATATGTAAAAATTTTGTAAAAAATTTTGAAGACTATTGCTTAACAGATATTCAAATTATCCTTTAGAATAGCCAATAGGTATCTCAAAATTAAAATAGCCAAAACAGAATTGATTTCTCACCTTATTCAACCTACTGACCAAGCTTTCTCAGTTCTTTTATTCCTTAGTCTTCTGAATTACCATCCACATCCATGCAGATGCTCAAACTAAAAATATAAACTAAAATTTATTCTTGAGTCTACTCTTACCCTCATCTCCATAACAGATGTTCCAGAAAGCCCTATTTAATCTCCCTCCAAAACAATCAGACCATCTACTCAGCTCCAGCACCCCAGTGGTTGCCTTTATGTAAATCCTAACCATCTGGAGTAACCTGACTGTTTTAATTGTTACCCATTCATTAGCCTTTATCATACATATTTTGCATAACATCAGTGATCATTTTAAAATACTGTAATTCAGATCAGTTCCTTCCACTGACTTCCCATTACCTTAAAGATAAAATACAAGCTGTTCATGGCCTCTGAGACCCTATCTAATCTTTTCCCTACCCCATTCTCGCTCTCATCCTTTTCCTCCCCACTATGTTTTCCTCATTGACTATGGGTCTACCGCCTTGATAGCAGGCCTACCAAGTTTCTTTCTATCAGAGGGCCTTTACAGCTGTCTGTATGTCCTCCTCATGAGATATTTTTTAGCCAATTTCTTCTTTCCATTCAGATTTCACTTAGATATTACCTTCAGAAAGAGGCTTTCCTGACTGCAATCTAAATTATTTGATAAGTATTCTGATTTTCAAGTGCCCCTTTTTAAAGATCTATATAATGCTTTACAAATATTTCTTCTTGTGCATTTATTTATTATCTATTTCTTTTATTAGGACAAAAACTCCAAGGCAACAGTGCTCTAATCGTTACAGTTTGTCCTAGAACAGCATCTGACACATAATAATAAGAAATACTCAGTCATTATTACAGTAGAACCTCTGAAATTTGACAATAAATGAGGGACTGTAACAAATGAGTCAACATATGGAAGTGGTCAACATAAGGAAGGACTATACTAATTTGTATGTGATGTGCGTGTCTGATCTATGAAAATTAGGTCAACTTAAGGAGGTGGTCAATATAGGAAGGTGGTCAACTATGGAGGTTCTACTTTAGTTGTTATTATTGCCATTATTGTTATTGTCACTAGTTTTACTAATTCAGTCCCACAGAATGTCTTATTTTCTACAACACATTAGTGAATAAATGTATTTTGGAGAAGCATATCAGTTTTCTATTGCTGCTGTAACAAACCACCACAAACTTAATGGTTTGAAAAAATACTAATATAGCATCTCATAGTTCTGTGTCTAGGTCCAAGCAAGGTCTGGTGGGCATGGCTAATATCTCTGCTCAAGGCCTCACAAGACTGAAATCAAGGTATTGGCCAACCTACATTCTTCAGTGGAGGATCTCAGGAAGAATCAGTGCTCATAAAGGTTTTTGGCAGAATTTGGCACCACATGTAGGACTGAGGTCCCTGTTTACTTGATTGTTGGTGGCTAGGGATTGTTCTCAGCTTCTAGAGGCTGCCTGCATTCATTCATTAGCTCAAGATTAACATGATAGGTCAAATTCTTCTCACCTTCAAATCTTCCCACCCTATCTCTATTCTGTCTTCTTCTTCTATTGAATTTTTCCAAATGACTCCAATCAGAGAAATGTTGCCTGTTTGCAAAGCTTCAAGTGATTAGATTGGGCTTACCTAGAAAATGTCTCTATTTTAAAGACTGTAACTTAATTCCAACTGCAAAGTCCCCTTTGCCATGTAAGGTAACATATTCATAGGCATAATGGCAGTGAGTAAATTTCATGGATACCTAATCTACAGAGTCTCCATGAACTGTTGATCTTCCTAACTTTACTGATAAAGTTCAGCTTTTGGCCTCATCAGACAGGAAATGGACAAGTTGCCTCATGGTCACAAGAGGTTAATGTAATTTTTAGGCAACATTTTTACTTTTATTTTTTTATTTTATTTTTTATTTTTTTGAGACTGAATGTTACTTTGTTGCCCTTGGTAGAGTGCTGTGGTGTCATAGCTCACAGCAACCTCAAACTGTTGGGCTCAAGCTATCCCCTTGCCTCAAGTGGATCCCAAGTAACTGGGACTACAGGTGCTTACCACAATGTCTGGCTATTTTTAGAGACAGGGTCTCACTCTTGCTCAGTCTGGTCTTGAACCTGTGAGCTCAGGCAATCCACTCATCTCGGCCTCCCAGAGTGCTAGGAGTGTAGGCATAACCACTATGCCTGGCTCATGTTTACTTTTAAAGGCAGGAAAGCATGTGGGTTGGAGGAGTTACCAGAGAAAAAAAAGCTCTTTCCTGGAGTAGGTCTTTTCTTTTATCCCTCTGACCCCTGAGACTTCTCCTTACATTTCATTGTCCCATACTGGCCCATGAATGCTTGCAGTTGTAAGAGAGATCATGAAAATAAGTAAATGGCATTTTCTATCTTCTATTATAAAGAGTAGCAAGGGACAAGGAAATTGATAAAAGCTATTGGACTATTTCTGTGTCTGCAATAGATGTACTAAAGAAGATAAACTTAAAATAGTTATGATTATATTAATTTGTTAAGAGAATAGATATTCAACATTATCCAAGTTCCACTTTCCAAGCAGAATTTATTTATTGATGGCATTCAGGGTTGTGTTACATGATGCTCTGATATTTCCATCTATTAAAGAAAGAGAGAAATTTTTTCCATGCTATTACAGATGAGACAAGTCCCTTGGAAACTGAGAAGGCATAGGATGATTGACACCCAGCCTGCATGCTTATTTTATTGAGATGTTAGCATGCCACTCATTGGAAAAAAGACCGTTAAATGACATTCACATTTGCCAGATGGACTGTCAAGGTATATTCAGTGTCATCCTTTCTCCAGAATATGACTTAATGTCTGATGCCATTTTGTCAAGAGTTTCAAATTTGATGTTCCAAAATAAGTTGGCTCCTTCCATGTAAGCTCCCTGTGTGTTTTCTCACTCAGGGTAAGCATGGTGCATCTCTAATTTCTCATCTGAAAATCTACACATTGCCAAGAAAAATCATCTTCAGTTTGCTCCATTTAATTGCATTTCTTTATTGGGTTTTTTTTTTTTTTTTTTGTGACATTACATGTTTGACCTACCGAAACACAGTGAATAGGAAAATCCAATTAGAAGTCATATATGCAGGCATAACTCAAGGGATTTTATTTGTAGACCATGACATTCTCAAATCTTTTATAATTTGAAAAACATGAAGACAATGATCATATCTCTTCTTCAAGGGAAAATAAGAACCTTTGAAATACTCTAATTCTGAGACTATCTCCATTTTTTAACTGATATTAATTTCAAAGATAGATTAAATTCAAACCTAGTACTAATCAAAGGAACAAAAATAACTTAAATTCTATTTTTTACTTCTTATTAAATGGTTTTTATTTATATTATTTAATTTTTGCAATAATACCATAAACTGAAAACATTCTACTTTACAGATGAGGAATCTGAAGTACCATCTTACTCTGTGTAGGGACATAACAAATACTATATACGGTGTGGCGTAAGCAATCAATATTTATTTTCCCATAATTCTGGAGTCTAGAAGAGTGAAATCAAGGAGTCAGCATAGGCAGGTCCTGGGGAAGGTTTTCCCCTTCAGTTGCATAAGGCTGCCATCTTATTGAGGGCTCAGAGGCCTTTTCTTTGTGTGAGTACTAACAGAGAGCATGTGATCTCAGTGTCTCATCTGATAAGGCCACTGATGTCATCACAAGGGACCCACCTTCAATCTCATCTAAACCTAATTATCTCAAAGACTCACTTTCCAAATACCATCACATTGGGAGTTAGGGGCACAGACCTTCAACCTCTCACAGGTACAGGCAGGCTACATATCTTGGTTACAAACACACAGCTAAAAAGAAAGTAAACCCATTTCCAAAACTACAGAGTCAGACTCTGAAATCTTATTGTTTGCAAATGAATAATATAGCCACTTTGATGTTCTACAGCCATGAGCCTTCGTAAGAGGGACAGAAGGAAATGGATACAATGAATCAATGTTTGTATGGAATTGTAAACTCAGAATTATCTTCTTTTGATATGTTCTATCTATCAAAAGGAATATATTTACTGTATCAGCATATGAACTGCAATCTTTATAGTCAGCTTTTCCAAACATAACCCCCCAAGATAGCAAGCATTCATGAGACTATTAGGCCTTTTTTTTAGTTAAAAATATCTAACCATATTGTTAACAATTATCTGAAACCTTAAGTTTCTTTGATTTAAGTTAAGTTTACATTAATGTGGTATAGCGACATCTTCCTAACAGGCTCTGATTGGCTTTTGTTAAAATCAATGTAATTTCTTGGCAGTAATTGAATCTGGTCAATTTATGTACTAATAAGCAAGACACTACCACTAGAATTACAACTAACATGATACCATTAAAATAGAGGTTAGCACTTAAGAGTCTATAACTTAGTATTATTGATTATTAGCAAATGGTTGTGAGTGTCAAGCAACATGGGGTGATCAATTGTTGAGCTCAACACAGTTGAATGCTCAACTATTTTAGCATGTGGAGTGCTATTTTGTTTTTTATTTTATAGCTGAGGGTCAGTTTCATGTGTCTGATTAACTTTAACAGGACAGATGTATGTATTCTATAACGCAATTATTTTACTTTTGTGACCTAATCTAAGGGGCTAGCACTAATGTGGGAACCAAAACAAGCAAAAGAACATTTTCCTGAAGAGCACTACAAAAGCAAAAGGTCAGGGGATTGTCTTGGACTTTAAGGTCGGAAAATTCTAAGTTCCAGCACTACTGCCCACTTTGCTAGTGTTACAGCCTTTCACTCAACATATCTCCTATTTTGGAGTTAGCCTTGAACATAACAGATGTATTCTCTGCCTTGGGGAAGCTTATGGTCTATTGAAGAAGTGTATATATTCTTCTTAAGGGTCTGTTTGTGCAAACTAACACAGAGCATTATTGCCTTTATAGGTACATCTTCCTTTGTGGATGTTTGAAAATGAGGCCTAAATATACTACTTAAGTAGGGAGTGTTTTCGATACCAAAATGTATCATACAGCAAAGTTAACTTTGCATTGTCAACAGGACAATGAAAGAACGTTCTGATTATCTTATTGTATTAGATGCTTCTCCTCTCCCAGGAAAAGTAGAACCTGAAATATGAAGAGATAAATTATTTTAGAAAGTGATGGAGGACATGTGTAGGAGAGAGAAATATGGAAAAGAATGAAACAGGCACTGAGATGGGAGGAAGCCAACACCAGTGCGAGTTCATGAGTTGGTCACTAGGGCTTCTTGCTGGGAACTACTTGAAGGGTCATGTAGAATATGCCTCACAATGGATCACCTGAAGGGTGCAAGAGGGGAAATATTCATACAGTTTTTCATTTCCTAGTTTCAAGATTTTCTCCATGGGGTCTGAGATGTTAATTTTATGTGTCAACTTCACTGGGCCACAGGGTCCTCACATATTTGGTTAAACTTTATTCTGTGTGTTTCTATGGGGGTGTGTTGGGGTGAGATTAACATTTAAATGCTTAGAATGAGTATAACAGATTGCCCTCCTTAAAGTGGGTAAGCCTTAGTAAGCCTGTCAAAGGCCTTAATAGAAAAAAATGGTAACCCTCCTCTAAGAAGGAAAGAATTCTCTTGCCTACTGGGCATTCTACTGGGCATTCTGTCAAGGACTTCAACTCTTCCTGGTTTATTATCAGTCTGCAAACTTTTCACTTGAACTGGGAAATCAACTCTGCAGATTGTGGAATTTCCAGTCAGCGTAATTTCATGAATCCACTTTTTTAGAATCAATCAATTGGTAGGTAGATTCTATTGGTTTTGTTTCTCTGGAAAACCCCAATATATAGTATCAAGTTTCTTCTTGTCTGTATCTTTGGTGGATGTCTTTTTAGAAAATGTATAGAGAAGAAATGAACAATCACATGATTCTGTTCAGTTGAAGTGTCACCAGGTTACACCTGTGAGAAGGTGGTTTCCTATAGCAATAGTTGGATCAGAAGGTATGTGGAGAGAATGTGAGATGGCGCACAAGAGGCATTTAACATATTTACTTATAAGGATAAGTTATCTAGAAAGGGCAAGCAAGTCGCAAAAGCCCTTTAGTGCTCTTATATAAAACTGAAAAACTAAGAATCTCCTTGATTAATTCACATTTGTTTTTCTTCTCCAAAGATCTGATTCCCGATTCCATTGCAATTTTGAGTGAAGGGTACACTCTAGATGTCATACTTGTTGAAACTCAGTCATCAATGGCTAGAAGGAAAGAAAGAAATAGCAAACAGAATATGATGTGTCTTTGCCTTTAATGACAGGAATTTTATGCAATGCATGATTTATTAAAGGAATTTGAGCCTATTAAATCAGGGCAAGAGAGAATGAAAATTCATATCCTGTTTATAATGAGGCTTTGAAAATGATGCCAATTCATTAAACAGTCACTTGATGAATATTTATTCAGACCCTACTATACTCTGAGAACTTTGCTATGCAGGATATATTAATGAATTAGAAAAATATAATTCCTTCCCTCATGCAGTTTGTCATCTAATGTGGGGTATAAAGAACTCGCTATATGAACAGCCCACTGGGAGACATGAGGATTGAGAAAAACTCTTGCATCTCATGACCTTTGCTCTTCAGGAATATGGGACTTTAATAATATTTATTTATTACACAAAATGCCAAGCATCAGAGATATACTGTTTTAGCTTAGATAATCGGAATTTAATGGCAACAGACTCAAAACAGTTAAAGGAAAAGAAGTGAGGAGGGAAGAAAACAGCCTTAAGTCTTGATAGTCACAGTCAGTTCTCACTGTGAATTGGAATCTCTGTCCAAGAATCCAAGTCTCTCTTATAATGATTTACATGAAATTATGGTTTTAGTGATCTGATCTCCAACCAGAACCTACTCTAGTGTTTCTTCATTAAGGCATTTATGTCATTGTCTCTTTTGCTTCTGTTCTTTGCTGACTTCAACTAATTACTTCTCCATATAACTATTATTATGAAAGTATGATTGAGCTGCAAATCATCTTTCTGAGGAAGGTTATTATGCCAAGTCCCATACAGTGATCTGTGCAGTTTGTCAGGAGGTAATGTGTGTTGTGGTAATAAGAAGTGATGCAGTAGCCTGCAGCCACTTTTTTTTTTTCCAGAATGAAAGGCAATTGTAAAATGATACATCTCTTATTGCAGAGACAAGCTGTGCAAACATATTCTCTCATTTCTATTTTTCAGTCCATTAAAAAATATAATAAATAAAACATTTGGTACTGTACCAAGCATTGTTTTAACAGTTAGAAAAGTCATTTTTTTTTTTAGTTTTTTTCTTCTTCAAAAATCTAATTCTTAATTCCATAAATCTGATTATCAATTCCATTGGCATAGCTAAGAAAATGCAGCCCATTTCTTCATGGAATTTTCTTTCTGTTTAGCAGGAGAAATTGATATTGAAATGCAATTTACAAAGAAATGTACATGAGAAATCATTGGAAATTTCTGTGTTCCTTATGTCTGTTTATCACAAACCTCAATTCTAATTTCAGAGTTGTATGATTCTCTGTATTTTTCCAAAATTTATGTTAGTTTCTAGGATATGCTGCCTCATTTTTTCCTACCCCTCTGTGCTTCTATGTTCTCTTATCTGATTTGCTTTCATGCTATATTTAAAAAATAATAACTAAAGTTAAAAGTCAGTTGTTAAATAATTTACATTCACCAAAATTAATCTCTTAAAGTCACCCTACATACTTGAAGTTTATTTTATTGATGATTTTAGGAGTACTAGGTGAATTCACATGATTTTATGCAAACTTGTTCCATCCATAGATTTCTTTCTTAATACTCAGTATTGGCTAATTCTTCAATAAGAGTATTCTGATTTCCTTCAAAGAAGCAATGCATCCCATTTCCCAGATCCCCTTTAAACATGTTCATGGAAGGCAATTTCCAGCATGGCTTATCAGGAGTCCCATTTCCTGGCGTTCGCACCCTTGTGTAATTTACTGCCCTCAAGTGTAAGCTGAGATTACTGGCTTCCTTATAAATGAAGATCCATCACTTCAGAGATTAGGCAATTAAAAGACTATGGCTTCCATGTTGGGAGTTCTCTCACGTTTTCTCTTGAATTGCTTGGTCTGATGAAGCCAGCTACCAGATTGTTAGGCAGCTCTGTGGTGATGACTATGTCAGTGAAGTTGAGAGGGATCTTTCCAGGCCTGCCAGCCAACACCGAATGAGTGAGCTTAGTTTGAGTCCTCCTGACATTGAGCTTTGAGATGAACATTAGCTGCAGCAAGCACTTTGCTGCTTTGTGGGTGATCCTGGTTTGGATCTTCCAGCCAAGTCACTTTCAGATCCTCAGACCACAGTATTTGTGCAATAATGAATGTTTGCTGCTTTAAGTTATTGATTTGGGGGGATAATTTTTTGTGTTGCAGTAGACAACTATTACAATGTTCAATTCAGTTGACTAAATATTATTTGAACACATTTAAGAATGGGCATTGAGTCATGTTCAATATGTTGAGGGCAGATAAAAGAACGAGACATTGTTTCCTCCTTAAAGGACATCCAATCTATTGGGTGTAAATTGGGACTAAACATAAAGTAAAAAGAAGAAATCTAAATTCTAATAAAGGAAATAGTACACTTTTATTTCTCTTATTTTTATAGACCTTTTTGTTCTGACACTTATTACTTTTATTAATGTATTTAGTCCCCAAAATGAGTTTTATCTAAAACAAACAAACAAACAAACAAAAAAACCTAAGTGCCCTCTTGTTTGTCAGGTAAGCAGGTATCTTGATTCAGCACAGTTGTAGTAAATAACTGAGACTAGAGTATTTTAATTTTTCCTGCTGGAATCAAGCTTATATTTGACAATGTTGTTTTCTGCCAAACGTAAGAGGCTTAGCCAGCAGAAGAAAATCTCTTGAGACAGCAGCATGTTACAAGTCTTAACTCAACATTATTAGGTGTTCTTTGGTTTTCTTTCTTTTCTTTTTTTTTTTTTTTTTGGTCTATCTTTAAATATGTTAGATTTGAGATTATCCTGTTCTACCACTAAGCTCAGGGGCTTGGATATAACTTTGCTAACAGATTAAACTCTGCAGCTTTATTTTTCATTGTCTTTTGAGACACTATGCTTCAGACATATGGAAGAGCTTACATATTCCCAGAAGTTCCAAGACCAACCCCCACTTTCAGGCCTAAGAATATCTTGTTCCATCATTCTGGGATGCTCTTCTTCATTTACCTGGGTAATGTGCACTCATTCTTTAGCAGTGAAGATGCCATTCAAAAGTGAATTCAGCCTCCTTTGCTGGAGAACCTTTTAAATGATACTAACTGATTTACTTATGTACATGTATTAAGGCCAAAAGACTGTACCCTAGACAGTCCAAAAGTTATACAGCCTATATCCAGCCCCCCAGATACACTTTTTGTAAAACATACAACTCACCCCCCCAAACAACACACCTAATATTGAATATTTTAAGAGCTGGGTTGGGCTCACAAATTTTCCTAATCCACCACACCTTTTTATTATCTTGGCAGGGAGAATGGGGTCTTCAGTCCCCAGGTGAAGGAAAATCACCTCCAGAAAAAGAGGAAAATTAAAAAGTAAGCTGACTGAGTGAGAACAAAGAAAAGTCAGCTAGTTTACATTTAAGGTAGCCATTGCTAGCAAGCTTCCTACCTTTTCCGAAATTCTAGCCTATTGGGGATATAGTTTATAAACACTCCTGCTGGGTCTGTGAGGACTCTGAGGAAAAATGGTCATAGAAGAGGCTATGGCAAAGACCTAGAAAGATACTGGGTCATCTCCTGCCTAGTAAATAGGCAAAGGAGATACCCATTGTGGAGATTTGCATTTTCATGGGGAAGAGATCAAGGGAGTAGCTCAAGCCCTGCTATAAGGGCAGAAGAGCTTATCTTCTGTGAAGAAGATCCTCTGTGGTGGTAAGTGGGAGGAAAATTCCTCCCTCCTACCAATTCCTCAGAGGAAATAAATGCTGGTGGCATTTTACTCCATAGGGAACTAGCAGAATTTAACACCTCCCTAGAAATCTGTGTGTGTGATCTCAAGCCGGAGGGTCTCCCAATATAAGTCTCAGACTTCAGATTTCTTAAGGCTACCCTTAAGTTTAATAATAATAACTATAGGAGCTGATATGCTCACTCAGAAACTGCTGGCATCTTTGTTCCTTCCCTCATCTTACCCTTTGGGCAAATAGACTTTAATAAAAGCAGAGTGGAGCAAACTCTCAGTGCCATTGCCGGAATCCCAGAGTCAATGGACCCCTGAGCTCCTGCTTTTAATTCTAGTCTGTGTCTAATGTCTCTTTCTTTACCTTCATTTCTAACTCTATATTTCTTTAACTGGTCACCTCCAGTTTCCACAGGTCTTACCGGACCCCACCTCCAGGGAGGACCCCAACAATCCTGTAATGCCTGGAATCTCTGTTTGAATTACTTGCTTGTCTCTGTCGGATTTCTCTTCAAGACCTTTTAAAGAAAAGAATGTATTTAATCTGCAACATTTGTCACTAATTTTGGTACATTGTATGGACTCAACATGCAATTAGATGATACTTGAATGAACTAATGAGTGAACTATTTAGTTATTAATCAATTACACTCTGAGCTCTATATGATAAAGGGACTGTTCTTTTTTTAGATTTAGTCTTTTCAAACTGTTTTCCATAGCCTTATAGTATAACTTGAAGTCTGATAAAGTGATGCCTCCCATTTTGTTCTTATTACATAAGAAGCTATTAGCTATTGGGGGTCATTTCTGGTTCCTTCCAAAAAATAAAACTATTTCTTCTAGATCTGAAAAAAAATGGCATTGGTATTTTAACAAATTACACTAAATCTGTAAATCACTTTGGGTACTATAGCCATTTTAACAATGTCTGTTCTGCCAATCCCTGAGCATGGCATATTTTTCCATCTGTTTATGTCCTCTGCAATTTCCTTCCTTTCCTTTCCTTTCCTTCCTACAGATCTTTCACCTCCTTTGTTAAGTATATTCATACATATTTTATTTTCATTGTTGTTACTGAGAAAGATATTATGTCTTTTATTTAATTCTCAGCTTGACTGTTGGGAAAACTATGGATTTGTATACATTTGTTTTGTAGCCTGAGACTTAACTGCAAAATTCCAGGAGTCTTTTGATTGAATTTTTGGGGTTTTCCAGATATAAGATCATGTCATCAGGAAAGAGCTATGATATAATCTAGAAGACCCCAAAGATTTGACCTGTTCTTTCCTCCATTTAGATACT
Source organism: Perodicticus potto (assembly GCA_963574655.1). NCBI lineage: Eukaryota > Metazoa > Chordata > Mammalia > Primates > Lorisidae > Perodicticus > Perodicticus potto. Next base: position 38,337 of record CAUYRH010174814.1, on the reverse strand, counting down.
CAGGGTTCTCTTTTCTTGCCTGCTTGTGCTAGTTAGGACTTCTGGCACTATGTTGAACAGAAGTAGAGATAGTGGGCAGCCTTGTCTGGTTCTAAGTCTTAGCGGGAATGTTTGCAATTTTTTTCCACTCAATATGATGTTGTTTGTGGGTTTGATGACCTTTATAATCTTGAGGTAAGTTCCACCCATGCATATTTTATTAAGAGCTCTTATAAAACAGTCTCGAATTTTGTGAATTGTTTTTCTGTGTCTATTCATTGTCTCTAACCATCAGGGAAATTCAAATCAAAACTACAATGATGTATCCCTAACTTCAATGAGGATATCTTGTATTAAAAAGTCCCAAAACAACAGTTGCTGGCATAGTTGTGGAGGGAAAGAAAGGAACTTTATGCGCTGTTGATAGGACTCCAAACTCATGCATCCCTAATGGAAACTTGTGCAGAGATACCTCAAAGAACTGAAAGTAGGCCCACCATTCCAATCCAGCAATCCCACTGCTAGACATATACCCAAAGGAAAAAAGGTCATTTTATAAAAAGGACATCTGCACTCGAATGTTTATAGCAGCATAATTCATAATCTCAAAGATGAGGCAACAACCCAAGTACCCACCATTACATGAATGGATTAATGACATGTGGTATATGCATACAGTAAATCAAACTAGGGGGAAAGGGAAGGAGGGAATGGGTAAATTCATAACTATTGGGTATAGTGCTCATTTTCTGGTGAAGGTCACACTTAACCTTTATGACTTGGACTCAGTCTGTACAAAATCAAAATATGTAAACAAAACATGTATACTCCCTAATATTCTGAAGATTAAAAAAAATGAAAAAAAAAAATGAATCAGAGACTACAAACCTATTTGACAGCTTTGTTCTCCATAGGCAGCCATTTATCAACATTCTGATGAATGGATAGATTTCAAGTAAATCTTAGAGAGCCTACCTACCCTTGCTCAATCCCCTATACTTTTTATCTCCCCAGTCATATTGCCTTAAATAATCCTTTTTATTGTTTTGTGAAAATGAGATGTTTCATAAAACATTCTTCTTAAATAATTTTATTACATTTTTGTCTAAATTTTGAAAGAGAAAATGACATATATTATACCCACAACTTTTTTTTTTTTGGCAAGAGGTAATAGCCTGATTCAAAAAACTTAACCATAAGGGATTTGTTGACTTACTTGACCCAGAAAGGAGCTAATCTTAGACTCCAGAAAAGTACAAACCCTGTGGGTCTTATTTTCTCTTTTCTCTGAATGTCAGGTTCTTCTTCAGACCAGCATTCTCACAATATAGGAATCCTGCATGTAAGTGTTTAAAGCTCTGTGTCTTATCCTTTCTACTTAAACTATTTAAAGCTCAAATTAAAAAATAATAATTTTAAGAAGAAACATTAAGAAAAGTCTGGTGCTGATTGGTCCCAGGATAAGCAAGTGCTCTGCATTGAGCCAATCGTGCTGATCATGAGATTAGAATGGATTTATTCTTGGATCTAGAAAGCTTTAGATGGATTGGCAGATGTCTGTAGACTCCTATGAATTGAAAGGGAATTTCAAAGAAATTGGAGATGGGTGGGGGTGGGTATGAGCTATTCTGCACACAAAAATAAATAAATGTTCACTATGACTGCCTCTCTGTTGGGAAGTGTGGAGAATAAAATGTAGTTTATGCCATAGAAAAATTTGCAATCAAGTTTTAGTGAAAAGTCATATAATTGTAATTAATTATCAAGAAAAGTTAAATGTAAAAACAAATGCTTATTAATAGAGTCTTATGCTTTAGTTAAGAAAACACACTGTTTTTTTCCATTTTGTGCGTAGGAAATTTTAGCAAATTTTATTATATATATGCATATAAATGTGTACACATACATGCACACACACAAGTTTGCCAAAAAACGTATACACATTTTAAGAAAGGAAAAAAATCTGTATTAAAGTTCTAATACTTAAGTCCCATTTGACTCCTGTAATTACAAGAGATGCAAGATACAATATACAGGATAATAAACATTATCAGTATATATTGAGTATTACAATTTTAATAGTCCTTTTTCCTTAAAATATGTATACATTTTTTTTTTTTGCCACCCTCTGTGAATGTCTCACAGACTGTTTCCTTTCCAGGTTTTTTTCCCACTTCTATCAATCAAGCAATCAAAGTAAGGTCTTTAAAAGTGGAAACACCTAAGACATAATAGAACCTGAACTGGTTATTTTGTATCTAAGGAATGAGGCCCATAAAATTTCACCTCTATGGAGTCAAATGTGTCATTTTATTATTAGGGGGAGTGTTTTCTGAGAAAGTGTTTTTAGCTTTCATTACAAACACTTCTAGATTCTCTTAAAGGCTTCAATGTCACCAGTCTTCTAATTTATACCAAAATTATCTCTGAGAGTACTGAGAACAAAAGGAAAAAGATCATGCAATCCCTATTATGGAAGGTTGACCCTCAAGAGCCATCCAGGAGTCCACTCCTTCCCTCACACTCTTCATTCAAGCCTTCATTACGTCCTGTACATGAGTGGTCCTCAAAAAATGCACAGTACAGTCTCACACAATAAAGATCATCTGCCTAAAAATGTCAGTAGTCTCAAAGAGGAGAACCCCCATTGCAGAATTTACCTACAAAGATTATCCCTAATATGTCTGCTGCTTTCCATCTCCATTGCCACTACCCTGAGCCATTTCAGTCCTCTTCACATTGGTTTCACTAACTCTTTTCTGATCCCTTATAGCTCATTCTCCATAAAATAGCCAAAGTGAACTTTCCAAAATATAAAATTGTTATTACAACACTGCGGCTTACAATCATAGAAAAGAAAAGATGGAGAAATAGGCAGGGATGAGCTTGTACAAAATCATGTTATCTGTGTTAAGGAATTTGGAAATTACTTTCATACCATTCTCTTTCCTTGTCTTAATATCAGCCCAATATCTTCTTTCTGTGTTAATAATATTCCAGACTCATTCATATTTCTAGCTTTGTTACCTTTTAGGCCTTCTGTCTGAAGTGTCCTTTCCCTAGAAATCTGCTTAGCTAACTTCTTGTCATTCAGTCTCTGACAGAAATTACATATCTACTTTGAAATTGCCCACAGTTCATGCTTTCTCATTGCCAATTCACTGTCCATATTATTTTCATTTCTATATTTTAAATTTATCTTACTTGTTATCTTCATAGACAGTATTATCTAAAATATGATAATTTTAGATCATGGTAAGAAATAAAAATAGCTTTTATTTGCACATTTTAGGACAAAAACTTCAGTGATGGCAGAAAAATGACACCTAAAGATGTCAACATCCTAATCCCACGTATCTATGACTTCATTAAGAAGCATGGTGTTTTCGTTACAGCAGCTATAAGAAATTACCATAGACTAGGTGGTTTAGAAACAAGAAAATTTTTATCTCACATTTCTGAATTCTGAAAGATTGAGATCAGCATGTCAGAGTGGTCAAATTCTGGTAAGGGCCCCTTTTGGGTTATACACTGCTGACTTCTCACTACAGTAGATCCTTTGTAAGTTAACCACCCCAGGGACTGTAACCAATGGTTAACATGTAGAGGTGGTCAAAGTGAGGAACTTCCATGGAGTACCTGTGGCAATGTCTGGTCTATGAAAATTTGGTCATCATTACGAGGTAATCAATGTATGACGGTTCTACTGGGTATTCTCACCTTTTGGAAAGAGAAGGATTTCTGGGATCCTTTTATAAAGGCACCAGTCCCTTTCTTGAGGTATCCAACCTCATGACCTAATTATCTCGCAAAGGCCACACCTCCTAATATCATCATATTAAAGGGAAGAAAGGATAGGATTTCAACTTACGAATCTTGGAGAGGCACAAACATTCAATCAGTTGAACGTGACAAAGGAGCATTTAAGTTATAGATATAATTGAGATTGCTAATCAGCCAACTTTCACATGAAGAGATTATTCTGGATGAGCCAGATGGGTCAGCATAACATCAAGGGTCTTTATAAGTGGATGAGGGAGACAGCAGAGTCAGTGCAGAGTGATGTGATGGGAGAAAAATTTGACTGGACATTGCTGGCTTTAAAGGGAGCCCTTGAAATTAGTAACACAGGAGCTCTGATAAGCTGGTAAAAGGGAAGAAATGGATTCTACCCAGAACCTCTAGAGGGAACCTTCTCTTTACTGACACCTTGGTTTCATTCCAGTGACACCCATTCTAAACTTCTGACCACCAGAACCATAAGATACTAAATTTGTGTTATTTTAAACACAAATTTTAAATGCAAATATTCAGTGATAGACTAGAAATTTGTGTTATTTTAAACACAAATTTTAATGCAAATATTCAGTGATAGACTAGTTAGAAAATGTATTATTTTTTTTATCTGATTCATTAAAGTTTCTTTATTCATCAGCATTAAAGAAGTCAGGGATTGGAAAAGTATAATAGCCACAGTAATATTCAAGGTAATTTTATAGACAATTGTATTTATTAGAAGTCTTCATTGCCTAAAATTGATATACCTTCATTTTTCCAATTCACCTCCAATATTTTCCTTGCATTAGTCCAAGCATAAATAGCTCTAAGAAGTTAAAAATAGAGATTCATTTCCAGGGTAAACATGGCTAAAGGCTGAGTATTACAGATTTGCTGAGCTATTGTTAAAATCCTGGTCAGTGCCTCCTGGATGTTGAAACCATGTCTGTCTAGTGGATCCATCATTACACCATCCGATATACAGGGTCACCAACTCGCAGGCTTCCATTTTTTTCCACTGAATAATAGATCCCAAAAAGTGGGGATGACTTGTATATTGGCATCTCAGAAGGATCACGTAGGCAGTAGCTCTTCAGGGTTTCCAGAGGTTCCTTCCTGTCTATGACTCCAGTATCTGGGTCCACCGTGGTCGTAATGCACCTGGGGAAAGCCATTGTTCTTTTCATTTCTACACTGCCAATTAGCAGTTCATCCCAGGTATCCTGGGATGATGTTGTCAACCAGGCTTATCTCCACACTGATGCAGGTTTCAGGTAAAGCCTGCTCATCTGCCTCAGAAAATGTATTCTTAAAACGGACAAGGCCCTCTGTTATTTTCTTTGGGAAATAATTAAATAAAATAATCAAATATTTAACAAATGGTAAAGAACAAAGATTATGATGAGGAAAATAAAAACAGAAAATACAAAAGCAGGTCCAAATACTTTGAAATATATAAATGAATGGCATTGATAAAAATGTCTAATAGGTGGTTCTTTAAAAAAAGTGGATAAATCTGGATATTTCAAGTTATAAAAAATAAGGTAAATAAACAATTTAAGGAATAAGAAAATGAATAAATCCATTGATGGAGTTGAGATTTAAAATGATTTAAAACAATAAGATTATTTTCATTCTTGAATGTGATTACACTACATTGTTTTATTCTTTTAATCAGTCTTGGCTTTACATTATTAATATTTGTGGACATGGAAAAACAAAATTACCAGACTAGGTCTTAAGGGCAATTTTTTTTTGAAAGGTGCCCATTTAAGCACCTCCACCCTCTGAAAACTGGTAGTGGCTTATGAATCACAATTTAAAATACATTCCTAATATCAAAGCAAAAGAAATAGCATAACAGCATATGGACATGCTTTTAAGCAGAAGATAAAGCTTCTGCTCCCAAAATTGTGGAACTAAAGTCACCTTAACTAGACTTTTTAAGTCTTGTGCAAATTGTCCTTGGCAGAGTGACAGAACCCAACAGTATTTAACTTATTAGAGTTGTCCCTTAATGTATGATCTGTAGTTTACACTGAGAGAATAATGACAAGACCAAAAGTCAACATAAACAAGACAAAAAAAGAGGATCCAATCTGCTGGCAAAGGAATTGTTCTCTGACAATAAAGAATAAATGAAAGTTCTGGTTTCCTTGTTGGCTCATCTGTCTAAACAGCTGTAAAGCTTATGCTTTTATTTATTCTTTTGAATGCTACTAGCTTTGAAACTCCATTGAATAGATTAACATACTCATTGTCTTTCTAAATTGTCACATCTCACTGTATGTGGCAGAGTGATCACCACCACCATTTGATTTCAGATTGCTGAATGTGGGTACTTTCCAGGCAGAGAAGGTTGAATGCTCTGTGTTTAATTGGATTATATGGCCAGCCACATCATTAGAACATAGAAGAGAAAGTCCCTAAATCTACTATTTGAAGATATATCCTATGAAGATGCCACATAACTTGCAATTAACTTAATGCCATGTATTTAGCACAATTGATGACTGCCGGCAGCAGTCTAGACTGTCTGCTAGATACTAAATTGTTAAGCATTTGACTTAACTCATGAAAAATCAGGTCCCACTTTTTTTCTATTTAAAAATAGAAATAGAATGTTTCTACTTATTTCTACCTGTGTGTCTTATAGCTCATTTTTAGGGTGTTTCTTCATACCGCAAGAAGCTATTGATGAGACGCTACTCTGGGGCTGCTATCCAAGCAAGAAGACCTAGTTTTTGAAGAGAAACATGACTGCAAGTAATAAATAGCAGTGGTATTTTTCAACCACTTTTTAAGGAAGAATTCTGTAATTTATTACTACTAATAAAGTTTGAGACTTACTGATACACTTTAAAATTATTATATAGCCAAGATAAAAGTTTTATTCATAACAAAATAATATATTCATTATGTATTTATTCAGTGCTTTCTGTGTGAAGGAGGAGTTTAGCGAGGATGTTCATAATTTTGTATTTGTCCAAATTCGTGGGAAGATAAGAATATCTGAACTTCACTCATCATTGATTAAGAACTGAGGGTTGAGACTTTTAGATCAAAGAGCAAAAGAAAATAAATGGGGGAAAATGTCTCCCTTGGTGTGTCTTTATTGATCATACTTAGAGAGGCATTTGAAATTAAAGGATTTATTACACTTGGAGATCCTAGAGGTGGGTGGCCACAGAAGTGGCCATATGGGCGGAGCTCCTGGGGAGCAGGCTCAACCAGTTAGGAAGGGAACAGAGAGTGAGAACCCATGGGCACAGGCTTTTATCAGGGTAAGAAGACTACATAGCAAAAGGCAGGAGGGTATTTTATTTGTGCATGTGAATGTCACTAGGTCACAGGGTGAGGCAAGAAGGACGACTTATGGCTGAGACTAGCTGTATCCCACAGCTGCATCTTGATGCCTGGGTAGAAGGGGGTGTTCACAAGCTGTTCGTGGGGATATTGGGGCATCCGAAAAATATGATTTAAAAATGTGTAAGACAGGAGCTGTCTTTGCAAAGCTGATTTAGGAACCCTAAATATGAACCAAATCTTCTTGGAAGGTATTTTATTTTCTAAAATTGTTAATTATTCTTAACTTGGCTCGTTTAAGAAAATAAAACTGATTGGATCATCATCCTTGAGCATCAATATCTTGCAAATAGACTTCTTTTTCACGTTAGTATTTCTCCTGTATTTATGCTCACTTACTGAAAAGAATCAACAATGTTTAGAATAGCATTTAAAGTTAGAAAGACATTCTTGATATTTATGAACTGTGTAACCTTGAGCAAGCAAATAATCCTCAATAAGCCTTATATATCTTTATCCATTGTCAAGGATCATCCTGTCAACTTCCAGGGGAAGTTATAATGAGGACTAAATGTACAAAGAATCAAAAAGGGGTTAGCTGTGCAATGGCAGGCATATAAAAATAAATATCATATATTGAGGTCTTATTACTGCTAAAACACGACCACAACCTCTAGTTCAAAACCCTTGAGGTCAAATGTTTCTGAATTCAGAATTCTTTTTCAGATTTTAGAAAAATAATATTGAGGATATATTCCATATGATGCTACATATAGCACTGACATATTAATAATTCAATAATTTTTAATATTAAGACAAATTTTAAAAATATTACAATCGACTTACATACTTTCAGTCAGGCCCCAAGATGAGTTTAGATCAGGTCAGATTTTTCATTAACAAGTTATAAAAATGTAGTATGAAGAGAATTAGGATTTTAGAGTGGAATTATATGACATGTATTATAGGAGATAGCACATTTTAAATGCCTCGCAAACATCTAGCTATGTCTTAGTTAGTGTATTAAATGCTCACCCCTTCTTGACCGTTGCTTCATTCTCTTCCTCAAATGTTTCTCACTTTTGGCTTCCCTAGTGTTGGGGGTTTCAATGAGTAAACAGAGGGCATTTCACTTCAAAACAACTTCGACTCTAGGAGTTTCTTGCCTTCTCTTACACTTTGTCTTCTTTCTCTTGTCATCTCCCACTGCTCCTTTTCCATGAATTTCCTACTTTCTGACCTGTTGCTGTTAAAATGGGTAATATTAACTCCTATGGTGATTGTGTGAATGTATGGAATTTGATTCATTAGGAATATTCCCTAACAAAAGGTTTTTCAAATGCTTCTATCATTTTTATTCCTTTTCTGAGTTAATAGTCATTGCTGAATCAGGTAAAGGTGATTTTGGTACAAATAACACGTGCACACAAATACGTAAGTACAGAAATATGTGTTTATACCCATATGTGTTTGTATACCATAATACACAAACATATTATAAACACAAACCTCATATATGTGTATGTGTGTATAAATACATGTAAATAAAATACACACCCATATTTTTCTCCTGAGGGATACAGACCTGTGTCAAGACTGAAATGAGTCTTCTAGACCTATATCAACTGGAAAACCATGCATGTCTCAGGGACGAGCCTGCGATTACTTTGTAATGGAGGCAGGAGTAAACCTACCTCCTCTGACTTTAAAATCTCCTTCCTTGAAGGACAACTCATTAAAAAAAAAAAAACTGTGAATATTTAAAATAGTTTAGGCATCATAATAGGTTCTATTCTGGGTCACTATGCACACCCAAATTGTTTTTGTAAGACTATTAACAATGTCATGCTGAGCAATTTAATAAACACAATCAGTGGTAAAGCCCGTTACTTTTGTTTTACTGGTTTGAAAAATCATACTAATATACATCTACTCATGGTTATAAGCTTGCGTTCTTAGCTAGAGAAACTTGAAGAATAACCTCTGCATGTATATTAGGAATTTTTTATTTGTGGGTGACAAAGCCTATTTTGCAGTTTCTATTCACACCCAAATTGTTCTTGAGGAACAATTCAAGCATCATTTGTGTGGCCTTCTATACTCAGAATAGGTTAATAGCCAATGCCACCTTCACTGGGCTATTCTTTGGGTAAAGACCATTATAGGAAGTAGCTATTTCAGTGAGTAGCATATTAAAGTTCAAGCCCAGAGCTCTGTCTGCACCTGGTTCCAGCATTTGTGATTGTGGCTCAGTGAGGAAGCTACAGTAACCCTTTCTCCAGGATATAAATCTGAGGGAATCTAGCTGTAATGCTGGAGCATGAGAAAGGTCCAGGTTTAGCGCAGTCCCAAAAAGGCTGAAGGAAAATGCTAATTTGTCATCATTCAGTCTCTTCTTCTCCAAGTACCGGGCCTCCTGTTTTTCTGCTCATTCTTCCATGCTAGTATCAAGCAACCTTTTTAACTTTCCATTAGCTCTCCAGTCACTGTTATTCACCAAATTATTAGTTTGTGGGTCTTGGAATCTTGCTGTTTTCCAAGCCCTCAATGTGTCATTTCTTAATGTGCCATTTCCTAATGACACATTGAGCCCATAAAATGCTACTTTAGAATTAAGTCCTAGAAAAAGCTTTGTTTCTTCTCAAGGAGTGGGTATGTTTACGGCATGTGGATTGTTAAGAATGATAAAACAGCCATGTTTCCCTTTTAATTGTGGCTGCCTGGAAGCTCAGATTAAGTTCCGCAGAATCAAGAGTGGGAAGGTTCTTTTCTGGTGGTGTGTTTATTTGTCATTCCAGGTCAAGAGTTCACATTCTAATAATATTTATACTGAAGTAGTGAGATAATACTTGCCTTTTCCCCCTAATGTTTGCTGAAAGCTGTTCACAATTAATACAAATTAATAAAAGAAAAGAATTACTTACCCTGTGCATGAGAAGAAATCAGAGCGATGACCCAACTTTCCAGGGGAGCTCAGATTTCTTTATATGGGCCTTTTAAAGGGGAGAGGAGAAATTGAAGAGCATAAGGCGTCACGTGGTTGCTAGGGAGGTTGCTAGAGAGGATGAATGCATGGTGGAGAAATAGATTGACTTGTACCTTGACCTGGGAGACAGGTATTTATGACCCTAATGATTTGGACCTGGTCCACCTACATTCCAGACTTTCATTCCTGAAATATTTTGAGATAACAGGAAGCAGAAGGGGGAGTCAGTTGTCCCCTTTGATCTTTTGACCATGCCAGTCCTGTTTACTCAGCCAGAGGAAGGGGCTCCTCTTGTGTTTCTTGACCTTGAATGGCCTTCAATTCAAAATATTCTTTATACCAGGGAATCATGTTTTCAGGAGGAATTTCCTTAGCTCCCTCAGTATCTTCCCTGGCTCTGAGATCTTATTTTAACTAACTTGCTCTGTTCCCATTTTTTACTGCAGCTGAACGGAACTGAATTAATCATAATCCTATGTTCATATTATACTTACATTTTCTTTTTTTCCTTTCTTTTTATTGTAGTAGGTCCTATAATACAACCAATCCATTGTAGTATAAGGCAAGGTATAAATAAATAATGAGTAAGTAAGTGGTACATTTACAGCAAGAAGAAAAATGAATACAGGAGCGGGACTAGGTGGAAGGAGGTATGAATTATTTTGCATGACAGACTAGATTGAGGAAGAGGTGGCATTTTCTGGGAACAAGGAGAGAAAAGAGATTGAGGGAATGAGAAAGGCAGAAAAAAATTGCAGTCACCGTGGATAGAGTCTCTGAGTTGGAAATACCCATTGATTTGTAGGAACTGCGAAATGTTATATTCACAGCAAACCTTTAGTAAATTCTGCTACAATAGAAACATTGAACTAATAGCATTTAGGGGGGAAAAAAGATTGTCACAGTGTAACTTGACAGATAATTGAGATGAGGTTGTAGGACTGAGAAAGTAAGTTGTAATTGTAAATAAATAAATAGATAAAGTAGGTGACTCACAAGACTACTAAGTCTCCCAGTGTATGGACAGAGCTTGAGTTATTACTCTTTTCCCTCCTGCCATTCTTTTTTAATCCTGTGCCCTCTCTTTGTTTCACCCTCTCTGTCATTTGCCTTTTTTTCTTTCTTTTCTCTTTCCTTCCCTGTATTCCTTATTTCCCCTCTTCCCTTCCTTTTCAGAAAGTATCTGAGTGTCTTATATGTGTCAGAAACACTAGTTAGCATTTATAGCTATAAGAGTTAAAAAAGAAAAGATTGGCTTCTGACACCCTGGAGCTTATATTTTAATAGAGAACATTAAAACCTTAATGTTAAAATCAGCAGAATTTATAATTAGTGAGATAATGATCTATATTATTTAAGAAGAGGTGAGAAGGCGAGATGGAAAGAGAGAGACTGAGAGAGAGAATGTAAGGGGATTTGATGTGTGGAAATCATTTTTGTTAGAGAACTTATTTCTTAAAATCATATAACTTTGGTAATTGAAGTAGTAGAAGACTCACCAAAAAGCTGAGGAAATTTGGTATGGGATGTTAAATTTTCTTTCTAAATTTATATGATGTTAAAATTGGGCATAGGAAGGGAAATAAATGAGTTCATGCTTGTGAAATTTTTACTTAGACCTGGTTCCCTTATATATCCTATTTAGCTATTCAAAAGTCAATACCTTTATGTGAAAGCAAGTAGGTTCTCAACAACCTCTTAAATGCAAATTTATTTGATTTTTTTACCCCAAAATAAAAATCTCCAAATGTTTGTACTTTCATTCTCCCTCAAACATGCTTTCATTTAACATATGAATGTTGAGTGTTTTTATTTGGGTTATTTTTATTTTTTTCTAAACATTTCTTAAGAATTTTTATGAAAATTTATTTCTAGGACACATTTTAATTGTTCCAAGTTAGAATTCTAAGCTTATAAAATTAGAAAACATTGCATTATCTCTGTCATGAGTAAGACAAGTTTAAATGATAATTTTGATTGTTTTTATGAATTAGCCTATTAGTGCTATGTAGTCAGTTCCTTGACCAGCATATTCACTGTGCTATCATCAGAGAGAAAAATGAAGAAAAGTTTAGAATTCAAGATTTGATTTTATACCTTAAACTAGAGCATTACCATTTAGTATTAGTCTTTAAAAATATGTAATAATAATTATTGTTATAGTTCCCCTTTCTTGCCTTTCAGGTATTTTGCATACATTTGCTTCATTTACTTCTTAAAGAAATTTTCAAGATAAGGATTATTGGCCCTCATTATATGAAGTAAGAAAACTGAGACTTAGAAAAACTAAGCGAAAAATCTCATAACTAGGTTGTGTCAATTAAAGAGAGGCTAATTTGAGATCACAAAGAGGTTGCTTGAGTTGACTTTCTAAATCTATGGCTCTAAAATTTATTTTTTTAATACTATGCTATAGTGATTTTCTCTAGTCAAAGATAACTAAAGATACATAGAGTAATATACACATAGTTGAAATGCTCACAGGACCTTCTGCAAGATAGATACTCGGAAAGTACTGAGTGAGGGAAACAGACTATATCCATAGTAATATAACAGAAATAGAGAAGCTAGATGCATGTAAACGTTGCTGTAGGTATTCTAGAGCAGTTGTTCTCAACCTTCCTAATGCCACGACCCTTTAATACAGTTCCTCATGTTGTGACCCACAACCATAAAATTATTTTTGTTGCTACATGAATAACTGTATTAAAGGTCGTGGCATTAGGAAGGTTGAGAACCACTGAACAGAGCTTTAGAGGTTTAGTTCAAGTTATTGTACCATTGAATCCTCACAGCATCTTCCTGACAGCAATTGTTTACTATCTTCCTTTGCAGAACAGGAAATGAAGTTTAGCAAAGTTAAGTGATATGATGTCAGCTGAGTGAATTATCTTGTCCAAAGCCTGGGTTTGTGTTCTCTTCCTTAAGGTGGAAAAAAAAATAACTCCTTGTAAAGTTATTATTTAATGTAAGCATGGAATTATCTCATGTGAAATGTCTTTAGCGTAATTAGTGAGAAGAAGGCATCTACTAATAATGACAATTCTTGTTGTCTGTTATTATCATCATCATCACCACAAACTATTGCTCTTTCCTCTACATCATACCATGGCCTTTTAACAATGTGGCCCTTGGTTTCTTTTTGCCATAAAGTAGCTCATCATCCATGGCTGAATAAATCTTCTCTTCAGAAGATAGGAAACATTGCTACTTCAGGTGAAAGTTATTAGAGGATAATATTTAAACCTATGAGAAAAAAAGAGTGTTGTTTGTTAAACAGGTTAGGAAATATAAATGTCCCTCTTGGATCTCCAACTGCAAGATTACTTGATTACGCCTCCAGTGGCTGTGTTCTAAGATCCATTGTAGTTTTGACATACAGAGTTGGCTCTTCTCCCAGGCTTTTCCAAGATAATGATTGAGCCTGGCAGAGATATGGAGGCAGGCTTCTTGCTGGGAGACACAGGATTCCTTTGACAGGCAGCCTTGGTTCCAGGACTCATCCTTGGATTTGACAAAACTATCTTAAAGCAACACCCCAGTCTAAGACTTTGCTATCCATTCTTGCCTCTTTATTCCACAAGGATTAAACCTATGCTCAGAACTGATACTGTATCTGGTCTGCCTTTCTCTATTTTTCTCTCACAGGGCTCTTTTTTCCTAATTAATCTATTGCATATCTGACCCTCCCTGGCATCTACTTCTAACAAAGGAAAATGTACTACTTAGAAATTCCCTAAGGTCTGGATCTCCATCACCAGTTAACATTATCTTTGAACAATTCGCTTATTCTCGGTTCTCTATTTTTCACCCAAACTGTGCAAAGACAGGGTAGTAGTAGATGATCCCTTCAATTGCTTTTGCTTTTTGACTTGAGAGCTATAATAATATGGATTAACACATTGTTTTTTATATTTCAGCTTTAGATCTAGGTGGTGCTAAATGGCTATTCGATGTGTAAATTATTCTTTGATCTAATAACAAAGATTGTTTTTTATCAAAAAGTAAAAGTAAAGGTTGCTTTGAATTTTTTTTTTTTTTGCTCATGGATACCAATATATTATAACATAACAATAATAAAACCCATAACTTTGATGATTTTCCATCATTAACACTTCTGGTCCAGAACTACTCCTATCATTTTAGTGTAAAGCATGCAATTCCTATCTAATTGACTTTTTTCTCTCACATTAAAAGTTCTTTAATTAAGCAAAACCACATATTCATTACCACCATCAAAAACTGACTTAAAATTCAACTGTTATTTTCTATTAGTTTTAAACTAGTGGCAATCTTAGCTAAGGTTTAAATCTAATCATGGTAGAAAACGCAATCTTGCTTCTAGGTAGATTGCTTCTTCCTAAGTCAATACTTGATTCTTTGAAGGCACAATAGCTGTATTATTTACCTAAATGACAAGTAGATCAAATATAGGATTTTAAATACAGCAGAGAAAGGTTATGGTATTTGCTCTACAACTATAAGAGCAACAGTTATTGTTTGTCCTTAATTAAGCGGCACACACTGATAATCCATCTTCATCAATGGAAAGGAACATGAACCCGAGAAACCACTAGATTTAATCTAAAATGGAGTGTTAAGATTTTACAAAATCTCTTACACATTATCTCAGTGTAAGACTACTTTTGATAATCTTGTGCTAAGGCAATGATCAATGAGAACTTAAAGAAGGATTTAGTGGTGATGATAGGATTTTCTTACTCGAAAGATACCACACTGGGGGAAAATGCATTAATGGAAAAGAATTTTTGAAACTTGTACTTAATACAATTTTACAACATATATTTAAGACCTTTGTTTTCAAAAGGCTTTGAAACACAATTTTCAAGGTAATAGTCTTGCTACAATGGCATGTTCAACCTTGATATGCAAGAGTTGAAGAGATGGTTATTCCAGGTTTTGAAGTGTCCCGAATTGAAATGCAGTGAAATTTTGCTTAGAAAAAGTTCGCCAGTAACATGTTTATTTAAATCCACCCTAGATGTGACATGCAAATTCAATTTTATTAAAGTAATTTACATTTTAAACATTTTCTTCACATTTGCAGATTTGTACAAATTTGGGTTCTATTCAGATGAAGTCAGGGAGTAAACAGAAGTATCATTAATGTCCATGGAAATCAGGTCCAGGAGTAAAACCATGCCTGCTGTCTAGTGGGTGTTACCTCCCTGTGCTCCATTTGTGATTAGATTAGCTCTCACTTCAATTAGGAAAAAAACTCAACTGTAAAAATATTAGCTGTCTGTACAGATGAAAGACAAAATATGAATGCACACACACAGTGCCAAGAACATTATTTCAAAGAATTTATACCGTTCCTTAATTCTAGTGTGAAGGCTGAAATATTTAGTACTGCTACACCAACTTGGTCTCCATTTGGCAGGATGCACTTAAATTTAGCAATTACTGCCAACATTTTAAAATTCGATAAAACAAAATGTGGTTGGCCAAGATTCTGTCATTTTCATTTTTAAATCCGTTTATAAGGTACACTAAATCTTCTCCTCAATGTGTAGAGTTGGACTCAATTAAGTGTCATATGGAGAAGGTTTTCATTTCAACCAAAATGTTCTTCTATGCCTGTGATATCTTCTGCACACCTCAGTGACAGTATTTTCCTTGCTTTTCTCTCTCTTGCTCTTTCTCTCTCTTTACACATATTGCATATTTTGCAATTTTTTAAAAAAATCCAAAAAGTGGCTCGTCACCCATAGCACAGTGATTATGGTGCTGGCCACAAATGTACAGGTCGGTGGGTTCGAACCCAGCCCAGGCCTGCTAAAACAACTATGACAACTCCAACAAAAAGTAGCCAGGCATTGTGGTGGGCACTTGTAGTCCCAGCTACTTGGGAGGCTGAGGCAAGAGAATTACTTAAGCCCAAGAATTTGAGGTTGTAGTTAGCTGTGACGCCATGGCACTCTACTGAGGGCAACATAGTGAGACTGTCTCAAAAAAAAAAAAAAAAAATATATATATATATATATATATATACACAAAATAAAATACAATGAAAAAATCCAAGCAGGTTTAATCATGTTCAACTATTTCAGCCCTTTATTAGAAATTGTCTTTCTTTCCTGATACTATTTGCATTCTAATTCTGTGATCACATCAAACTATTTTATCATAAAGTTATCTATAGATGAAAATGGACAGACTCCTTTATGTTCTTATATTTGCATTTCTAGGTGGATATTTTTAAGTTATAGTTGTCATTTATTCATTGAAAAATGTTATTTTCTATCTAAGACAATCTAGCAATAGCTCTGGCAGTCCTTAGCTTTGGTTATCATGATGGTTTCAAATTTATCATGTCCACCCAAACCTAGAGCCTCACAACTCCTAAAATTCTACACCTTTCTCCATTCTCCATCTTATGCTCATCACATTTTCTCTTTTGCTTATCTTCTGATCTTCTCTCATTGCTGTCAATCAATTTTTCTGACCAAAGTCATCTTCTACTCCACCTGCCTTTTTTCTAGGAACTAATTTTGCTAAAAATCTAAGTTTTCTCTGACCTCCAGCCCAGCTAAGATGTTTCTTATTTATTGCTAGAAACAGTCTATTCTACTTATTACTGTAGAATATCAGTATATTTAAAATTCGATTATCTATTCCCATGCCCTATCCACTCCTCAAGAAAGCAGAAAACTACTCCTAAATCATAGTTTATTATTCGTACTAGTGTTTACATATTTGGAGAATAAACAGACTCGCTTAAAATTTGCTGAACAGTTTATAGACATATTGCATTTAATGAAGCTAACAGCACCACCTACTAAACAAGATAGTAACTACCTGGGATTCTCTTTTGACCTGAGATTACGAATTGGGTATTGATTGGCTGTACTCCATATACACTTGTGTTTTCTTTTGTCATACATTTTTAAAAAGTAAATAACAAAAAAAGTCATTTTTTTGGTGGAAAAATTAGTAGATAGGGCAACACTGGGCACTGGTCTATATTAATATGGCTTCAACTGACAACTCCTCTTAAGAGTTCACTCTCTTTATTGTTCCTATATCTATATTTATTATTTTTTACCTCCTCAATGTCACTCATTCATATTTTCTGTCTAACCCTAGTAAGTATTTGTATTTTTGAAGTCTGTTTCAATCTCTTTATATTAAATACATCTACTTTATCAGCAAATTTTAGCAATTTTACCCTCTGAATCAGAGGTTAGCAACATTTTTCTTTAAAAGGCCTGATAATAAATATTCATGGCTTTGCAGATGATAAGATCTCTGTTGTAGCATCTTACCTCTGCTGTAGTAGCCCCCAAACAGCCATAGACAATATGTGAACCATTGGAAATAACTGTGTTCCATTAAGACGTTATTTACAAAATCAGGCGTTGAGCAGAATTTGATCCATAAGATGTAGTCTGCCAAATCCTACTCTAGACGAACATGTGCCAAAGGGTTTTGAATAGGATGTTATATCCATGATGTGTGCCATGAAAAGAAGGATCCTTTGATCTGTGTTTAGAGAATAAAAAGTACACAAATCAGAAATTTCAATTATCTGAAAAGTGTGCTATTGAGAGGACTCCACCTTTATTTAACTATTTTATTTTCAATCGTTTTGGAACATGCAACCTTTATTTTAAACTTAATAACTCTGAATATGTCAAGGCTTACTTGAGCCGTGTTTTCCAGTGAATCTATCACCATTAACTGTTCCATCCTACTGCTGCTGATCTGGTTCAGTTTCTTGATTTCATTCTTCAAAAATTAAGGTATACATGTGAGAAAAATGAAAAAGTAACAAAAACTATGTAATAGAAAGCAAATTCTTTCCATCTTAGAGCCCTCAGAGTCAGATAGTATTAGTTTTGCACATATCTTTCTACTGTCTTCTACACATACAAGCACAATACAAATATGTGTGTGTATTTGATCTTTTTCTTTCATGTAAATTTGAGATCCTATGAAAATATCAGGGTATCTTCAATGTTGTTGTCTTATCTACAGAAAGAATCAGAACTCTTACCTAGAGAAAATATACACACATAGAATGCCTTTTTTTGTTTGATCACTTCTTATCTCCAGACCCACTTCCCAACACTTTCCCTTTGAAATCATTTAGGTTGTATGGACTTCAAACTTACTATCTGTAAAATGGAAGGAAGAGAGAAAATAATAATATTGTTACAGGCTCTTTATGAGGATTGATGAGGTCATGTCTGTAAAATATTAAGCAGGTGAGTATTCAACACCTGGTAACTGAGGAATAGTGATGATAGGCATAATGCTATATGTGATACGTAAGAGCTATTATGCAACTGAGGTATTGCCAACAAAGAGCTGATATTTTCCAGAATCTTAGAGTTCAACAATCATTTTAAATGTGTAATTATGTTTAGTGTTTGTTCCCCAACTATTTATTTATATATTCTCCCAATCATGGTGACTGGACCATAGTAATAATTCAAATATTTGACAATTTTAACTTAGGTTTCAAGAAATTTGTATTCTAGGGTGTGAAAGAAATGGCAAATAATGCATAAATCTGATGATTGCATATTTTGGTGAGGATGCTGAAGATAATTCAGTAAAGAGTAAAGCGCAGGGTAAAGAATGATTTGGTACTTACTATAGCTGGTCTAGTGGAGCTGTACTTCATATGGACACCATACTCATAAATTTTGACATGTCAGTGCTGGCTCTGTAGTTGGAGAACCAAGGTTGCCATGTTTAACCTTGAGGATCCCAGAGATATTCCTTGAACACATAAAAAAAATCATCTGAGTTATTATATTTCATTTGTTTCCTTTAGGATTTAGGACTTGGGGATCTTAGTAAAACCGGATAGACTTCTACCAGGGACTGTTGGTGGAAGGATAAAAAATAGTAGTAGAACAAAACATCAAGAGCTTGATCTAACTTTTTGGTTAGATACTACCTACCACATCTTACTTAGTTCCTTAAATACATCAAGACATCAGGTCTTTACCATATATTGATTGAAATTAATGTAGCTTTACATCAAACCATGAATAATGGTTATCTTCTTTGTCAATGTTGCATATTACTCTATTTTATTTGCAGCTGAAGTAGTGCAGAATCCTGCCACCTCCTTTTTGAGACAGGGTTTCACTCTGTTGCCTGTGCTAGAGTGCAGTGGCATGATCATAAGTCATGGCAACTTCAAACTTCTGAGCTCAAGCAAACCTCCTGCCTCAGCTTCCAAGTAGCAGGGACTTCAAGTGCACACCATGTTTGGCTGATCCAAAAAAAAAAATGTTTTTAAGGATGGGGTCTCACTGTTGCTCAGGATAATCTCAAACTCCTGGCCTTCAGCTATCTTTCTGCCTTTGCTTCCCAAATTTTGGGGATGACAGGTGTAAGCCACCATGAGCCTAGAATACCTTTTAAATCTAAATTGACTTCACCATATCTGAATAGGTAACTCAAAGGTCTGAGGCTTTCCTGGTTCAAATGAAGTTCAGACCCCCCATCTTGTGCACAGGGTTCAGAAGAGAATGAGGCAGGAGTGTCCAGGTTGGGGCTGCGCTTCCTGACATGAAGAGGAATGACAGGGTCGAGAGGTTTGCTTCATCAGTCCTAGTGTTGGGCATGCGAAGGGGCTGAAGGAATAGGGTTATGAGAATATCATGTTTTTCACTAATAAAAGCCATTTTCAACCACTGGTAGACTCACCTGTTAGCAGGACTGGTAGCTGGTCACATGACACTTAGCAGAAGAATGTCAGGTGTTCAAAAGTCAGATACACACATGTGCATGTGTACAGGCAGAGGAGGGATTCTTTTTGAAATCTTAATTTGAGTGAAAAATACCATTGTCATTTTCCTGTATGTTTTTTATTATTTTTCCAGGCTGAAATACTTTGCCACTTCTGCTACTTCTGGCCACTTCTGGTAACTATTAACTTTCCAAACTCAACTCAATCATAACTTTTTCCAAGAAGTCTTTCTTGCCCCCCTTAATCCTCTCTGCTTTGTGCAGTCCTCTGTTGGTCTGCTTACCACTCTATACTAAACGTTGTTTATCTGACTGTTTCTCTTGTCTCTAAATCTACTTGAGGGCAGGTTCTGTGCCTTATTCTTCCCTCCGTTCCATGTCCTGATCCTTATAGGTGCAGCAAAAATACTCTTTGGCTTGAATGAATTAAAGAAATGATAAATAAATATTTGTGATTTCATCTTATTAAGGCAAAATGGGGTTAATTAGCTAAAGATTCTAGAGAAATATTGGGGAAACAATCAAGTCAGTTTCTCCTTCTAAATTCAGTTCTTCATCCTCCCTCCCATTACCTGCTTTGTGATAAAAGATGTAAAGCTGTGAGAGTTTTATGAATCTTGCCACTAGCCTACAAAACCTTTCAAATATGATTCAATTTCATGCAGACAAGAGACTCAGAGCAACTTGGCAGTTAATAGCTAATGGCTTTTAAGGGTTTAAGTCAGCCCTAAACATTATTCCAATGAGTTTTTGTGGTTTAATTACCTCAAAACATTAAATAGTCAAAGAGCTCATCAATACAGATACATTTAGAGATATCAAATGTGTGCTGCTCACAAATACTGCCTTGAAGGGGTCTAATACGGAATCTTATTTTGGCAAAAATGCATGTAAAAAATAGTTAAGTCTACCTATTTGAACCTAATGATGTGTGCCATCATTAAGCTAGGGGAAATGTGAACTCAAAATGATTTTCTAAACAGCAAGGAAGAACTTTACAATGCAAGGGACTAAGCAATTTCTATCCTACCCTGTTCTCTCCCATACCGTCTTAACTTCAAGCTGTGTACCTAGTAGTTAAGATCACCACCTCTGAATTTCAACTGCTCTGGATTCAAATCTCACCTCTCTAATTGTGGGAATTTAAATGACAAGATGACAATCCTGGGGAGAATGATGATGATAATTATCCAGCTAGGTTTATGTGAAGATTTCATAAAATGATGCATGTAGAGATGTTAATAACAACAGCTAATATGTGCTAGACATTCTTTTATTTTTAAAGCCTATTTTTGAGATTTTGGAGCACAGGAAAAAAAAAATGAGCATGAAGGGTCAGTATCCAATTTTAAGGCTGTAAAAATGAGCCTAATATCTCCATTGTGATTTTCCTTATTCAGACTGTAATTAAAGAAACCAAAGGTTGTCACTTATTTTACATACTGTTTCAGACACTTTCTTCTGCAGAACTCATTTCTGTCCTTGGACTCACAATAACTTCATTACTCTTTTCAAGTCAAATCACATCCCAATCTCAACCATTCAAATTGGTCTAAGATCCTGCACTAACAAAATGTTAATATTTATGAGTAATGCATTTTGGGTTCAGAGATAGGAAGAGAAACCTTCAGGGAGGGAGAAATGAGTTATTGGCCTGCTATAGAATGTGTCATTTGGAGAGAGCTGCATTGTAGGGAGAGATGATTCAAATGCATGATTTTAAGGGGCAATGCAATCTAGTTTACTAATCTCTCATTCTATTAAGGTGAGGCTTTTGTGAACACTGACTGCTCATTAGCATCTTGATACCATTGAAAAATCCAGATAATGAGTGCCAGTTTTATTCTTACTATTAAGCGGTTCCAATCTTTTCATTCATTTCATTAATCCATCATTCAAAAATTAAGAATAAATTGGCACTAGTCAATCGACACTTACATTCACATAGGGGAGTCAAGTAGGTATCGGGGGAAGGCTGAGGTTAATTCACATCTAATGGGTACAATGCACACATTCTGGGTGAAAGGCACATGTTTAACATTGATCTGAAATTTACAAAACAAACTGCATAACCAAAATGTGTGTGCTCCTGTAATATTCTGAAATTAAAAAAAAATTAAGGATGGCAAAAAGTAAAAGCAGAGCATGTGAACCATTAAGCATAGACACTATATGTTAGATACTGCACATTTATTTTTAATTTGAAGGTCTCCAGGTAATTTAAGTGGATCCCTCCATAGCCTTTGGAGTCACTTTCTCCCTTTCTGAGCCACTTCTCCTAGGTTGTCATTGTTCCCTTTCCTCACATTCTATTTTTGCTCTCAAATTTGGGGAATCTGATGTCTCCCTCATGACAGAACTCAGTATCAAGACTGAACATGAAATCTGATGGTCAAAAAGTGATTTGGTGCATTAGCTGGTTAGAGGAAAAGGTAAAATTTTGCTGCTGCTGCTATTGCTTTTTGCCTTGGAGAGTAAATTGGATCAGCTACTAAAAAGCTTTAACTTAACATCAATTAGTTGAAACTGGGCAAAGCAATTCCCCAAAACTGGCACATAATCTGCTCTTGAGGGAGGGAAGCTGCCGTGGTAACTCAGAGGTTTCCATTAGAGTATAAAGGGATCTTCATTAATATTCAGCTATGGTAAAGGATGAATTTGCAAAAGTAAGAAATAATATGTAATTGGCTTTTCTTATTTTTTTGATAGGGTAAATTTATGTATTCAAAATAATATTAATATTATTTTTTGATTTACGAAACATAATTGTACACATTTATGGGGTACAATGTGAAGTTTTGATGTATGCGTACAATGTGGTATGATTGTAGCAAGCTAATTAACATATTTATCACCTCACTTGCCTGTCATTTTTCATGATGAGACACTTGAAATTTACTCTCTTAGTTATTTTGAAATATGTATACAATATATTATTGTTGACTGTTGTCACCCTGTTCTGCAATAGATCTCAAATCCTATTTCTCCTGTCTATCTGAAATGTTGTGTTTTTTGATCAACAGCTCCTCATTCCCTCTTTCCCCAGTCCCCCTGCCTCTGCATCATTCTACTTTCTGAGTTCAACTTTATTAGATTTCTCTTTAAGTACGATCACACAGTATTCTTCTTTCTGTGTCTGGCTTATTTCACTGAACGTAATGTCCTGCAGATTCATTCACGTCGTAGCAAATGACAGGATTTCATCATTTCTTAAGGCTGAATTGTATTCCATGTTTATATACACCACATTTGCTTTATTCATCTGCTGACCAATACTTCGTTGTTTTCTTGGGTTGGCTCTTAGGAAAAACTGCAGTGAACATGGGGGTACAGATATGCCTTCAACATACTGTTTTCAGTTCCTCTGAATAAATACCCAGAAGTAGTATTTCTGAGTCATATGGAAGTTCTGTTTTTATTTTTTATATTTTTTGTTGCCTGAGCTAAAGTACCCTGGCCTCAGCTTAGCTCATAGCAACCTCAAACTCCTGGGCTCAAGCATCCTCCTGCCTTAGCCTCCTGAGTAGCTAGGTCTACAAGCATGTACCACTACACCCAGCTAATTTCCTATTTTTAGTACAGATGGGGTCTCACTCTTGCTCATGCTGATCTCCAACTCCTGAGTTCAAACAGTCCTCCCACCTCTGCTTTCCAGAGTGCTAGGATTACAGGCATGAGCCACTACATCTGGCCTTATTTTTAGTTTTTAAGAAACATCTGTATCATTTTTCATAATGTGTATACTAATTTACATCCCCATCAACAGTGTTAAGAGGTCCCTTTTTTCCACATCCTCTCCAACACTAGTTGTCTTTCATTTTTTAGTAGAAGCCATTATAGTAGGTATAAGCTGATGACCTCATTGTGTTTTTAATTTGCATGTCTCTAGTTATTTATGAAGCTGAGCATTTTTTTATGTTCCAATCGGCCATTTGTATATCTTCTTTTGAGAAGTGTTTGTCCAGAACCTGTGCCCATTTTTTCATCAGGATTATTTGTTCTATAGCTATAAAATGTATGAGTTGCATATATACACCACACTGACAAAATAAAGAATAAAAATTATTATAGGATAATCTCAATAGATTCATAAAAATCATTTGACAAAGTTCAATACCCTTCATGATAAAAAAACTCTCAACATATTAGGTATAGAGGGAGTGCAAATGACCACAGTAAAGGCCATAAATGACAGATCTGATACTAACATCATACTCAATGGTGAAAAGTTGAAAGCTTTTCTTTTGTAAGAATGGACAAAACAAGAATGCCTATTCTTAATTTATCTTTTTAAAATGGTACTGTGAGTATTAGAGAAATTAGGCAAGAGAGAGAAATAATAGCCATTTTATATGAAAAGAAGATGTGAAATTGTTTCTATTTGCTACCAACCAACATCATTTTATATATATAGAAAATCTTAGGCCAGGTGTGGTGGCTCACATCTGTAATCCTAGAACTTTGGAAGGTCCAGGCAAGAAGATCCCTTGACGTCAGGATTTCCAGAGCAGCCTGAGCAAGAGATAGACATACCTCTACTAAAACCAAAAAAAATTAGTTGGGGATGGTGGGGTGTACCTGTAAGCCTAGCTCCTGGGGGAAGCTGAGGCTTGAGCCCAGGCGTTTGAGGTTGCAATGAACTGTGATAACTCCATTGTACTCTACCCAGGGTGACAGAGCAAGGCCCTATCAAAATCAAAAACAAAAACAAACAAAAAGAACAAAAACCTTGAGACTCCACCAAAAATGTTGTTACAAGAGAAAAATAAATTAAATAAAGGTACAGGATAGAAAACCAACATGCAAAAATTAGTAGGATTTTTGTATACTAATAATGAACTATTCAAAAAAGGAAATTAAGAAAACAATCCCATTTACATAGGAACATGGAGAAAAAAAGGCAAATACTGTGATGCAAATTGAACCAAGGAGGTAAAAGACCTGTGAACTCTAAAACACTGGTGAAAGAAACTGAAGAAAGCACAAATAAATACATATAAATATAGCTTTCGTATGAAGGCTAAAACCCAGTTATAGCACAAGAAATGGGGAGGGGGGTAAGGGAGGGGAGGGGAGGGGGGAGGACAGGTGGAGGGAGGGTGATTAGTGGGATCACACTACGGTGCATCTTACAAGGGTACAAGTGAAAATTACTAAAGGTAGAATATAAATGTCTTCATATAGTGATTAAAAGGCCATGTAGGCTATGCTAAATAGTTCAATGAAAATATTTCAGATTGTATATAAAGTCAGCACATTGTGCCCCATGATTGCATCAATGTACACAATTATGATTTAATAAAAATTAAAAAAAAAATCCCTTAAACTAATGTAAACAGAAAAAATGCTGAGATCAGCTGAACATACGCATAATAATTTCTATGTTTAAAACTACCAGTGTATGAAGAAATAAGAGCAAGCAACTATATCCAGGATTTCTTAGAGAACACAGGGTGATATGATATAAAATTCCAAGGAGCCCTTAGACAAAGTAAAAGGAAAACTCATGGATAGTCTTTTGACTTCCCAGGGAAAGATGGGGGACATGGATTGTCACAGGATTATGATGGATTTTACTCCGTAGCTAACTGGCTTAATTCGCTAGCACCTGGGGGCTGTTTCTTTAGTGGAGCCATCTCTACAATGAATGTACCTTTCAGCCTCTAATAAGGAAAAAAATGGCAGGGAGTACGTCAACCTCCAGCAAATTGTGCTGGAGGTAAGATGATCAACAGGAAGTCTCTGTCACTGCCACCTAAAAGAGCAACAGCTACAGAAATGCACAACAGGGTGGAAAAATGGAGGTGGTGGTGGTGGGGTGTGTGGTTATGAATTCTGAAAAACAAACGGATGTATGTGCCCATGTGTGTGTATTCTACAGGCAAGAAGAAAAGACGGTGGCATGGTTCCATTGAATCAAGTAACAAGAGAAAACTAGAGGTATAGATTAATCACCTGTCATCTGTCAAATACAAGATAGCTTAGTAACTATAATTCCGTAGAATGTTTCAACAAATTATGTTAAGAGGACTCCTAAGAGAAATAGTACTATACACTTTGTAAAGATAAGGAATTTCAGAATATTTAATCAAGAGGTGTTTTTTTGTGTCATGATTTTTTTGTATTATACCTTATTTCGAACCTTGTTTTCCCCAGATCCCAACAATAATATTTAAATCAAACTCCCAAATTCTTGAATACTCGGGCATAAAAATGAATGTTAAAATGGACTTTTTCATAAAATTAATAAAGGCAAGTGCCGTAAGCATAAATCTCAGATACATCTTTCCCATAGGAAATATCTGGGATTGCCTCAGGTTAGAAGTCTTGTAAGGAGACAAGAAATGCTAAGTGGGAAGTTACACTACACAAGACTTAGAAAGATTTTTTTTTTAAAACTTGCCTTGTTAAGAATAATTACCATAGATGAAAAGAGCTAGATAACAGAGTATTCATTAGCAATCTCACTCCGCTAAGCAACCATCCCCAAAGTGCTAATATCTTTCTTACTACATTCTTAAAATGTTTCATATTCACTATTCATGATTCACACTTGGAAAAGACCAACTTCCTGATTAATGCCTAAATGGGAAGAGGATAAAATGTGTTTCAAAAATTAGCATAGGCCTCAAAAGTGTGAGCCTATCTTAAAGGATTTAGGAACATGTATTTAAAAAACAAAAGCAAAAACCTAGAACCTTATCCTGGAACTTTATCCTAGAACCTTAACCTAGAACTCTTACCGGCTTTCCCCACACACCCACCCTAACATACATACACCATGCTTCCTTTCTCTGAAGAATGGTGGGGCTTCAGTCATATTGAGAACATGGAGATAGATTTGCCACATTTCAAAGCTTTGGGATTTTGTGCGCTCTCCTTCTTCTCAATAAAGACAATGTTGATTCCAATGTTTTTCCCATCTTTCATTGGAATTGTTTGCATAATAACTCACATGTAAGTGCCCAACTTCACATGGATTGTGCTGGATAATGACTGTTATCCCTTTGCCTCCAGATCTTCTAACAGGACGATTTCTCAGTTCAGCTGTCACTACAATGGTTTCTCTAATTACAAAAGTTCATGGATACAAAAAAAATTGTGCACCAGAGAAAGTGGCCCAACTCCATCCACTACCAACGAGTGGTGAGCAACAGACTACAAATAACCCTTTATTTGTCTTTCCCACCCTGTTTTTGGAATAAAGGGAGAGATTGTCTTTCATTTACTTTGTCATTTCCTAAATTGAAGGCAAATACGCTTCCAGGAAACAGGCATACCATTGTCTCAAGTCAATATAAGTGATTGTTTAACATCTTCTAATTCATCTATTTATTTCTCAATTCCCAGCTCTTTTCTTGAGCACTTAAAAATTACTATGTCACATCATTATGTGGGCTGCAGCCAGATTGATGTTTCCATTTTGATCATAATGCTCCCTTGCCCTGAAATCTTTCAAAGCATAAATTATCAGATAAAATTTAAACTCCTTAGTTAGGCATTCAACATTCACCAGAGTTATACCCCAACCAACTATTTTTTTCCTTTTGAGTCAGGGTCTCATTTTGTCAATCAAGTTGGAGTGCAATGGCATGATCATAACTCAGAGCAGCCTTGAACTCCTAGATTTAAAGGGATCCTCTCACCTCAGCCTCCTGAGTAGCTGGGACTACAGCTTTTAGAGATGGGGTCTTGCTATGTTTCCTAGGCTGGTCTTGAATTCCTGAATTCAAGGAATCTTCTCACCTAAGCGTCCCAAATTGCTGAGATTATAGGCACGAGGCACCATGCCCAGACAATTTTCCTTTATAGTTTTTTCTTCAACAGTAAAATACATTGATATTTTAGCCAACTGCCCGACTGCTTGTCTCCCAGACATATTTTGATCTATGACAAGTCAACTTTGTCACTGTCCACTCCTCTGTGGGCTGGGCTCACCACCCTCCTTGCTCGCTCTGGCCTCTCTACCCAGTCTGCCTAATCTTCAACCCAGACTCCACTCATCCACCCATGTGCCCCTATCTTTTTGGAAACATCCAGATTTCATGGGATTTGCTAATTGTATCACTACATGTACAATAGATTTCAAAAATTGCCTTCACGAAACTTTCCAATACGTGTACCATTGGTCATTATCAGTCTAGGAGTTGCAATTTTTAGCTTCAAAATTTATAACTTTATCCCAAATTCTTATCTGGTGGTTATATCACTGTGCATGTCACTTTCTTCCACGAGAGAAAACTCCTAAGATGCAATTTTTCTCTAGTCCACAGTGGTCAGGCAGAGTACCTAATGTAAACCTTGTGTTTACCGTACATACTAGAATGTTAAAGCACAGATCACATAATATAGTTGCTATATTTTTCTTTTTTTTTTCTTTTAAATAATTTTTGTGGCAGTTCGGCCAGGCTGGGTTTGAACCTGCCACCCTGGGCATATGGGGCCGGCACCCTACCCATTGAGCCACAGGCGCCCCCCAGTTGCTTTCTTTTTAAATAAATTTGTCTTTTAAAATCACCAATGAACTTGGAAATAAAATATTAATTTTATTTCTCTTTTTTAATCCTGTAAAACATGCAAACAAAGAACACGTTTTTGCTGCCGGTATTTTGTACCTGATGCTGACAAATACCCTTGTTGTTATCAAATCGGCTGTTGAAAGTTGCCTGATATTTTAAGAAAATCTTAGATGCTTACAAGGCGTTGATCACATTTGTGGTTAAATGATAATCTTTTTATTTGTCTAATATTTTAATTTCCTGCTGTGTTATCCATTTCAGCAGGGCGGGGATGATGTCCACCTCGTTCATTCTCGCATCTCACGTAGTTATAATACTGCCTGGCCCATGGCAGCAGCTCAGTAAAAACTTTTTAGATGAGTGAATTAAAGAATGAATTAAATTTTTTAAAAAGATGCATGAATTAAAAAATAACAATTAATATTGCCAGCACTCCTATTTCTTTGGGTTCTCATCCACCATAACAGTACAGCCCTTCAAACATTCTTGCCTGGACGGAAGCCCTATTTCATTAAGATTCTCTGGACCCTCTCCCTTGCTTTTTTTCCTTCGCTAGGAAATAAACTTGGTGAGATCTTCTTTCTATGTGTAAAATATTGGCTTTGAACCAGTGGCTTCCATTTATATAGGTTTGTCAGGCAAGAGAAGCAGTAAAAAGCCAATAGAAGACACCAGTACCTTATGTGTGCAGTGGGAGAGGTGAACTCACTCGCCTGCTGAGTTTTTGGGATCTCTGAGCATCAGCATTTTGACAATGGTGCTACCTAGTAAGATGCTGCTACTCAGGAACCTAGAGAAGCTAGATGGGAAGATTGGAAATGGTAACTCAGCCACGGCGTTTTCACAGCAATGTGTGTGGAAACACTCGGTTTGTGATGATGACCGCTGCAGAAGACCAAGAAGCCAGAGGCAGACGCTCCCACTGGGCATCCGCCTCCTGGGCTTTCTTTTGTCTTCCTGTTGATGCTGCACCTGAACCTCATGCTATTAAGACAGCTGCTGCTATGGCTGATATTGGAAGAACATTGAAGTGAAATGGGAGCCTATGATCTCCACGTTTAGCTTTAGAGGGGATGCGAAGAGACTTTCCAAACCAGCCCTAGAAACCAGGCAGTGAGATCATCTTCTCCCTCTACCCCAAAGCATCTTTATAGCTTGTATTAGCTCGTGGCACTCTTGTCAAGGCCACTTTAAGCCTCCTTTAAGGATATCCGAAAAGCTAAGGAGACTGCAAAGCTCATTCATTTTATATAATTTTATCACAGAAAACGACTCTTGTGAGAGGATCAAATGAGTGTTTTTGCTTTTCAATCACAGTTTACTATCATAGAGACATGGCCAAAATTTTAATTTTTGGTGCGTGTCTTCTTGTGTATTCCAGAGTCATATTTTTAGACCAACCTGTAATTTGTATTCAAAAGGAGAGAATAAAAGGCTCACACAATCCCAGTTCTGTGGTGTCCTTCTCAATATTTATAGTAAGTTCCTGACCTCAATACCAAATTGTCATTCACCTGGAGTTTGAATCAATAGGATTATAGATAAAATAACAGAATGGTGAATTCTACTTCTCACTCAAGATATAAAGAAAATTATAAATATTGCAATGCTCATTTAAAGATAAAAATAGAGACCTAATAAAAAGAAATCAGTCTGAAAAAGATCTATGGCTTTATGACACACACATCTCACACACAGGCCAGAAACAGCTGATTGGTATTTGAATGAAGCAAATAATAAGACAGAGGCTTTATTTTGTGAAGAACATGTAATAAGCATAAAAAAGAAGAGGCAAATACAAATTATTCATTGCCAGCTAAATAATATGTTAGGAAGGAAAAATAAAAGGTATAGCTGGAATGAAATAACCTAGAAATTCGTGGTAATAGGTTCTGGATTCACATCTATGAAAATTATTCTAAGTAACAAGCTCAGAGTTAAACTAGATGGCTGTAAAGGTATTTTCTGGGTATAATTTTGACGATTGTATAAGCTGGTAAATCTAAGCTGTCTAACATTTCACGACTTACAGAATATGCTTCCTAGTACTCTTGATTCTTTCACCGAAGCTCCTGTGGATTTGTTCCTGCTTTTTCTAGCACTGGGCATCTTCCAATGAAGATATTTGCTACCTTGATCTAGCGGGCACTTTAGTGTGAAAGGGCTGGTAATACAGTGGGGAACAATCAGAAATTTTTAAATTACAGAGAGCTTGGTACCTTTGGTTGAATAAAAATACACCAGGAAAACAGGTGCAAAAAAATGAAAAAAAAAAAGAGAGAGAGAGAAAAGGAAAAGCATACAAAAGGTGCTTATAATGTTAATGTTTGTTTTTTTTTTTAATGTAGTTTTTGGCCAGGGCCGGGTTTGAACCCGCCACCTCTGGTATATGGGGCCAGCATCCTACTCCTTTAAGCCACAGGCACCACCCTATAATGTTAATATTTTTATAAATTTTAATCACAAGCATTTTCACTGTGTATTTATAGCCCAGTATTTACCAAATTATTTTTCCTTTCTGTTCCAAATATCAATCAAATTTTGGTTACCTTCATTACAGACCTGTTTAATCTTTAGGACTCTTTTCAAGTATTACCTTCCTTACTTTATTTTCCATTTACCTTTAGATTTCTAGATAAAACATGTTGCAACATCTGTAATGCTATTTTTTTTTCCTTTCTCCAAGGTTTAAAACAAATGAATAATAACAACGGCACCAACCACAAAATGGCTTTATTTTCTTTTTGTGAGGATGGCCACACGGTCAGACTGGAGTCTGTTTCTCCTTCGAGTGGGACCCTCTAAACATGCTCACTGCCTGGAATCTGAGCCGTGTCTCTTGTCAGGGGCATCCAGTGAAATGGACACTTGCCCCTGTGGAGCTGGGCTCCTGAGTTCCAGTTCTGCCACTAGCTTTTTTATGAACTCAAGTGAGTTACTTAATTTCCACGCCTCAGCTTCCTCATTTAGAAAATAAGGATATACCAATATACACTTTAATAGGTGTTTTGTGAGGAAATAAATACTTGGAAGAGTCTTTGGTACTTTACATTGCCCTGTGAGTGTTTGCTGTTATTGTGAACTACACCTGCTTATGTATGCCCTTGAAAAGAATCTAAGTTTATACTCCAATTTCCTTTTTTCTTTTCAACAAAATGCAATATAGAAAGTCTGTCATGGACATATTTTTGTTTTTGTTTTCATTTAGCGTAGTTTGGTCATTTGTGTAGATAAAGCCACACGCTTTACTTCAGGGAGAGGACGCTGCATTATTTTAATGTACTGACAATTTCTTCAGCAACATCAGGGGGAATTTTTCCCCCTCAACCATTAATAAAGGGGGAAAAAAAGCTTCTTAGAGCCATTAAAATACTTATTAAGACTAGCCCTGGGCAAAACATTAAATAAAAGTATGTATAATCCCAGAAAGAGCATTCACTTTAATGACATTCACCCCATAAACACAAGCGTAGATGATCCCATTCACGCAGGGCAAGACAGCCAAGGCCATTGTAGGTGTAGGGATTAACCCGAGAGCATCTTTCATAGGATGTTTTAATCCCACTTGTCCAACATTTAAAAATGGGAAAAGAGGTCCCATTATCACTGACCATGTCCTAAATAATAGAATAATTTGGGGGACGTAGGCTCTCTGGGTTACCCTAGGCCTGAGGCTATTGAAACAAAGAGGAAGCGCGAATGCTGGATTATTAAAGTGAAATGTGTGCTACTTTCATTACTGAGGTCATTGGGAGAATACGATCTTTTGGTTGTGGGAAATTCCACCCCACTCTGTCTACAACTGTTCTCTCCATCCTGCTTCTGCAGAACATTTGCTTTCCTCCCCTGCGTCTCCGCAGCTAATGGTGTGGGGAGGGTTCTCTCAGCCAGGGTCCAGGCGAAGAGGCTCCACCCCCACCACGTGGTGCCCATTCGAGGCTCCACCCCCAGCCACGTGGTGCCCATTCCAGGCTCCACCCCCACCCACGTGGTGCCCATTCTTAGCTCACCTCTACACCAGGGATCAAACTGGCCGCGCAGAGTCAAGCTGGTCTTTTTGGACATATTCACAATTAGTTCCAAACAAAGTGGCTGAAACAGGTGTGTGGCAATTCAATTTATTCATTAAGATGTTCCAAATTGGCTGGGGCGCCTGTGGCTCAACGGGCTAAGGCGCCAGCCATGTACACCTGAGCTGGCGGTTCAAATCCAGCCCAGGCCCGCCAAACAACAATGGTGGCTGCAACCAAAAAATGGCTGTGCATTGTGGCGGGTGCCTGTAGTCCCAGCTACTTGGGAGGCAGAGGCAGGAGACTCTCTTAAGCCCAGGAATTGGAGGTTGCTGTGAGCTGTAATGCCACAGCACTCTATCCAGGGTGACAGCTTGAGGCTCTGTCTCAGAAAAAAAAAAAAAAAAGATGTTCCAAATTACTAGACTGATAGATTTTGAGCCTTCCATTGCCTTAAATAAAAAAGGTGCAAAGCCTTAATTTCCAAAGAGCCAATTAAGAAATTGAGACAACACCCTAAGGAGATGGGAGGCATTCTTTATTTCCTTATCTACACTTAAACTATAAAAATAAATATTTGGAATGGCCACATAACAGAAGGTGAGACTTTTCTCATATATTTCTCTAGACCTAGTGTTTCTTTGGCTTTGGGTAATTTTAACAAAAATGTGTTTCAGCGATATTTTTACAGTGACTTCCTAAGGTATTTTTTTATTTTGAACGTCATGAATTATGACCTAAACTGGTCCATTTGATCCAAATAATTATAAAAGCAGGTAGTTAATATCATATAAATAGCATGGGGAATGTCATATAATCTCTTTTTTAATATTATATATGATTATTTGGGGGGAAGCAGATTTACTTTCCTATTTAGCCTGGGAAAAGATTTCCAGCAGGTAGCTGAAGGAGGAAAATAGAAGTTAGAAATTCAGACTAGAAAGAAAAATCTCCGTATCTTTTAGATAAGCAAAAAACATTTCAAAGTCAAATCTGTCAGAAATGGAAGCCAGCTCAGTTTGGACAATAACAATAACATAACATTTGGATGTTTTGACAGGTATAGAAAAGGCATAAGGTATGGCTGATTAATTCAGTTAGAATATGATACTAATTGGGCAAAGTCATTCTCTTGATTAAATCCTTCTTTGATCTCTAGTAATCCTTCTTGGCTCTGTCTTTTACCTCTGCAAGGTAAAAGCCAAATGAATGGTTTACAAAGCTCTTTGGAACCACCTCGAGGACTCATTCCTCCTCTTTCTCTCTCCTCCTCCTCCAAGCCTATGGTTCTCTCTGCAACTTCCCATGAGCGCAGCACCCTCTCTCTGCCTGGACACACGCCACCCTTCCCTTAAATCCTCCTTTCTGGAAAGCTCTCATTCAGTCTTCCCTTGGGACAAGTAGAGTAACCTCTCTGGGTTAGGCTACTTCACTCTTCAGGTTAATTGCTTGCTCCTTTGCAAGCCTTCTCACAAGGCTCTGAGGTCTTTGAAGGCAGGGATTATGCTGTCTGTTCATACAGAAAATAAAAGTCTAGAGCCTGGAATCTGTATGAATGTTCCATACCCTGAATAAACACATTTATTCATTGAATGAATGAACGAATGAGTCCAGTTAGCAGCTTACAGTTGCAGAAAACACCCAGTACTCTCCACCCTATCTCCTGAGAGATATCTTTGGTTATGTGAGGAAATTGATGAGCAGAAATTGTGGAAACTCATCGTCCACAAAGGGAAAAGGCAATTAAACTAAATTGTGTGTAGGGAGTAACAATGGATCAATAATGTCATTTTTCCTTTTAAAGGACAGCCATGTTTAGCTATCAAATAATTACAGGGACCTCTGTGACTATGCAATAATGAAATTACCTTAATAAATAACACATGAAAATCAGTTTCATTAACTTAAAGTCACACTCTTACAAAATGCCCTTAATTTGCTGCCTTATAACAATTAAGACAATACCTTATAAAACAATCCAATGAGGTTCCAAATACATATATTCAATTTTCTCAAAACACAGCTATATTTTATGTGATAAATAATAATTACAAGCAATTTATTTTAGTAGGGTAGGTTTTAGTTTTAAAAAAAATGTATGAAAAGGGCAATAAAGGAAGTTATCAGGGGTGCAGTGAAAAATAGAGCTCATTTCTCAGGATCTGGGCTCTTCCTAAATGTGCTAAACTTGAGTTTTCAAACCTCAGAAAACTTATTTTATAGGTAACTTGATTCCCACAACAGTTTTAGCCCTACTTTTCAAGATAGCAGTCTGTCAGAACTGAGAGATCTGGGGGTTTACTTGAAACATCTGAATGACTAGAGTTTCCTACTTCACTTGAACTTGGAAATGGGTGCCCATAAAAAAACAATAGGGCCGTTAATGAGAAAGGAAAGGGTTTAAAAAGAAATTAATTCCCATCTAGTTGCCACTTTCAAGTCACACAGGAAAAGAAGAATTTAATCAAAAAGGCCCTAAATAAATTTTCAGCTGGGCTAATGCATTTCTTTTTATTTCTGTTCTTTGCACTATTGTATAAAGCCAACCAACTCAAAAACAACTGCCCCGTCTCCCATCATCTCATCTATCACTGTCTTCATACCTCGGCTCTGGGCTGCCTTTGGGCCATTACTATATCTTTAGGAAGAAAGCAATCTTTGCCATCTGTATGGAATGATGGGTATGATGTTTAGTAATCTTAAATTCAAAATGATTTTAAATGCTAAATAACACGTTGTATCTGTAAATGGCTTCCCTGCTGAAGTCTCAAGCTAAGAAGAGAAGATTGTAACTAAACCATGAGGCAATTTTTATTTCATTGTTACTCTTTTACTATCTTGGCTCTTTTCTTCTCATTTGCTTGGGTGTATATTAGTGACAAAGCTTGCTCAGCTTCAATCTACAATAGTAAAAGTCCTAAGTATTTTCAATGTTGTACTTGTAAGTATTCCGTGCGACCGTGTTGTAGTTGTTTAAGAATATGATGAATAGATATAAATAATAGGGCCAAATGGCTAGGAACCTAGAAATACTCTTTAGCCTTTCTTTTCTGGGCAAAGGTATGGTATTTTTGGCAGGGATGTAGGAAGCCTCTTTGAGTCCTACTGTTGGTCCATAAGCACTCAAAGTGACAGACAGGTATGATCCACGATCACGGGCAGGCCAATGCACTTTTTTTTCTGTCCCCGGATGGAGAGATTAGTCCAGTCTTTCACTGAACAAGAGGCTGTTTTACCTTTAATCCGTAACTCATTGTTTCTTTCAAAAGTACTTTTCTATTTAAATTCAAGATTCCCCATTACAACCAAATCCTATTATCGCAAATCCTTTCCCAGTGCTGGCAGTCACCCCTTGAACACAGCAGATGACACGTGTTCTCATGCCTCACATAACCCCACCGTCGCTTCCTGCAGTGAGGCAGGCCCCTCACAGGGCAGTGCTGTAGGTTCTTCAAGCCCAGGGAGACTCTAGCAGCAGTGGCAGCAGCCTCACGTGACTGCCCCCCACAGGCGAGGGACGCAACAGCCAAGAGGTAAAATGCCAACAAAGTCACCGAGAGTCTGTTATTGCAGCTTAGCAGACACTGGAGAAAATCTTGGGAAGTGCTCATGCCCTTTAATTTTACAACCCAACTGGTGTTCTGGGTTTTCAAACTGTACAGTTCATATTAAGTCAATTTTATCATCGATGGTTTCTCCTGATGTTAAACAGAGTTGATGGCTACTCTGGCCACCACTATAGGTGTTTATTTAAAGAACACATTTTCTACAGCCTGTTCTCCATTTTACAGCTTTACTGGAACATTCTCATGTCAACCAAGCCCCCTGGGCTTTTAGAAGTGATGAATCCTAAAAGATGTTTTCCCCACAGAAACCACAATGTAAATGTAACAAGTAATCAATCTTCTGAGCAGCAATCAGGCAACCACTTAACGAACGTACTACACAAACAAAATAATTAATCTAAGCACTGTCCCGAATAGTAATTAATCTAATCGGCTCCCAGCGAGGTGTTTGTTCACCGTACACTATTTTGTGGTTGTCATAGTTAAAGGTGTCGGAGACAGTACAAATGTGTTAACCAGTTTAAAAGAATTCTAATTTCCAAAGGAAAGTGCGACACAAATGTTTATGCTGCGCGGTATGTTGCTTCTTTGTTTGCAGAGAGGAATAACACATATCAATGTCAGGGTAAAACACAAAGGACAAGTGCTTTAAACTAAAAGAGGAAACCGGAGCAACACTACCAGACATCAGCCAAGCCATTAAAGATCTGAAACAATTATAATACAATCCAAGGCAGTAATTGCCTTCTGAGGAAGGGCAGGTAAACTTAATTATAAATAGCCCAACAAATGAAAATGAAATGAAGCAGAAAGGGTCAAAAGAGCATGTTCTCTAAGATCAGTGGCACGAGAGGAGTTGGCTGATTTTCTAGGGAAATGGGTTACATGGGAGATAATTTCACTAATTTAGAGCGAAAGGCTACACGTAAATCTCTTAATAGCTGTTTCTTTATTTGGATCCAAAATTCAATAACCTCAAATGTCATCAGCCAACTCTCACCATTGAACTTCACTTTGTGTCACGAAGACCCACCCTTTATTGCAGGGTGACTGCCAGGAGACTAGGAAGGAGTCCCCAGCCTGCTTTTGTGACTGGGATTTGATTTAGGAGGGTAATGTCCACGGGGGAGTAAGCCTTAGTTCGGGCCACACTCAGCTGAATACCAGGTACTCTCTCAAGATAGTGTTTTAACTTATGGAAGCTGAATGAAACCACCTTCCCACTTTTAGCCTTGTTTGGGGAGATACCCATAAAATTAAGATTGTGATTTCAAAACGATTTGGTCATAAAAAGTTTTTCCTGGCATCCACTGGCTCTTCCGGGGTGGGAAAGGGGAGGGAAGAAAGCAGGTATTTGGGAGGACAAACTAAGATGTATTGTCCTACTGCAAAGATGGTGATGGGATGTATGCCTGTTCTGTGGGGTCTGCACTGGGCTTATGTCCATCTCTGGGGCTTATAATGTTTCCCACCCACTGACTCTGCAGGAGAGACCTGACAGTGACTTTGTTTGCATCAGATAAAACTACAACTGTGACTATAGCTAACTGAAACAGGAGTGGACACCAGCCAGGAACCAAACCACAGTCTGGGCCACTGGGATAGTCTCTGCTAGGAATTTGGAATTTAGACCCCAAGAGGTGCATTTATTATTTGTAGTGAATCCTAGTGTAAAGCCAAGTACTATCTATGCAGGAATCTGTGCTTTACGAAGCTGAATCTACTCATGGGCAAGAAGAATATTGGGGAAACAGCAACACTGAGTTACAAAGTCAGCCTTAGGGGGCAGCTAGGGTAAGAAGCAGACCACAGCTGTGTGAGATGACCCAGAAGTCAGAGGGGAGGGCTTAGTCTAACCTCATATGGCCTAGTTTCCATAACTTCCTGTTTGTGCATGTTGATGTCTTTACCTTTTGGATCTACTCAGTAAACACCAAGCTTACATGCACTAGTTTCTGTGACTTTCAAGACATTTCTTGGTTTACACTAGGAGAGAATCACCAAATAGAAAAATCTGGGACAAGACATAACATTAACAAGTAGCATATCAGTGACTGGGTTTAAAAAGGACCACGCATCACGGAGCTTTAGTAAAAGATTCCATAGAGGTATTACCAAAGAATTAACTGGACTTGAACCAAAGCAGTAATAGCCAGCATTATAGGGTGCCAGCTATCAGCCAGGCACTCGTCTAAGCAAGGGCATCTCTGAACCCTTTAACTTGCACAACATCTTCAGATGGAGATGCTATTATCCCCATTTTATAGATGAGGAACTGACCCCAAGAGAAATTAAATAACCTACTCAAAGTCATACAACTAGTAAGTAGGCAGAAGTAAACCATGGAGGCTTGTTTCAGAGCCTACCAAAGGGATTAACAAGCTGTGGTATATGTATACCATGGAATACTATTCAGCCATTAAAAAAGATGGAGACTTTACATCCTTTGTATTAACCTGGAT